>BQNB010034862.1:0-51297 GCA_026074375.1 Tanacetum coccineum
CCCACCACCCTTCCCGCCACTATCCCACGCTTTGAGGAAAAGAGTGGAGAAAGTTATACCAGTAGCAAGGTGGTAAAAGATAGCCGTTTTTTAAGTGATGATGTCACAAAAGTTGCTGATTCTTTAACGCTGTGTTCTCGAGTTTTGTTTATTAAAGAAAAGAAATGGAAAGGAAGGAAAACTAAAAAGATTTGTGTTCTTTAGATTTTTTATGGAAGGAAGGGAAAGAGGCAGGGAGGGTGAGGGGATGTTATGATCCCACATCGGCCAAGTATGGGATTGGTTGGTGGTTTATAATGTCTAGGTGTCCCCTCCTCAAACAAGCTAGCTTTTTGAGTGAGTTCTACACTTGGACTTATGAACCGATACGAGCCTAGTATGGGATGGGTTCGTATCAATTGGTATCAGAGCTAGCCCTACCTTACGAGGTTCCAACACTCGGAGTGGTGGCCTATGGAGTGGTGGCTTGGACCCGAAAAAAAAGAAGGGTGCCAACCGTGACCAACATAGCCGTGACCAACGAGCTCGGAGTGGTGGCCTATGGAGCGGTGGCTTGGACCAAAGAGGGGTGCCAACCGTGACCGACATAGCCGTGACCAACGAGGACGTTGGTTCTTTAAAGGGTGGGGTATTGTTATGATCCCACATCGGCCAAGTATGGGATTGGTTGGTGGTTTATAATGTCTAGGTGTCCCCTCCTCAAACAAGCTAGCTTTTTGAGTGAGTTCTACACTTGGACTTATGAACCGATACGAGCCTAGTATGGGATGGGTTCGTATCATACTAAAGACCTATCCTAATATTAATCGCAACAGAACCATTAATCCTCAAAATACTCAAGTAAACTACCCCCTCCGTTACATTAATGCTAACTCTTTATAAGCCAATGCCACAAATGTATATCAACATTAAAATGTTAGCATGCATATGGTTAAATGACGGGAGAAAATACCATAACTTAGAGTTGGTGCCCCCTGTTTGGCACATCGCTCCTGCATCATCCTATTAAGGTCTTTCTAAACTGAACTAATGAAACCATAAAACATCCGCTTTTTTACCAGTTGGGATTGACCAAAAATTAGCACGCATGAGGATATCAACAAAAGCGTCATCTGTCGGGACAAACAACGTTATACTCGCCCAGCCCTCATCATTCTCAAAGGCAACTACTTTTTCTCAGCAAGTTCTTTGCAATATCAGAGTTTATTTTAACCTCGTTGTATATCACTTTAAATTTAGCTTTCCCAAACACTCTTTATATTGGGGGTGTTTGGGGGAGTGAATTGGGGTGATTTTGGATTGAATTTTGGGGTGTTTGGTAAACCCTAAAGGAGCGTCAAATGATTAGATAAAATAGATTTTACCCTATCTTTTTTTTATCATTTATGCCTTATAATTGTTCATTAAAAATCAATTTTCGGACAAGAATTTTTCGACCCCACATGTAACTTAAAGTGACCCCGGTTTTTCAGTACTGAACCATTATTCTGAACCGCATTTTTACATGTATGCCACAGACTAATTACACACCAAAATAATATCCGTTGAGTCTCTACAGAATGCCAGTGTCTTATAGGAAAGCAACTGTTCGCTGTCGTGTATGTCAATCAATGACAGTAATACTCTCAAGTTATTCATGATGAAGATGACAGACAGCATATGCTTGTAAAATTGACACTTACCTGGCATGCTTTTCTCAAGGTGAGTTGGGCCTCAGTCAAGGTCTTTCCCAACGATGGCAAGGACAAGGGCAAGCTACTGCCATCATGCACGTTTGTATTGTCTTGAGCTTGTGTGTCGTTTTGCTGGCAGATCTCATTGCAACAATCAATAACCGCTTCTAGCTTTAGCTCCAAACAATCTCCAATACCTTTTACAAGTGGCAACAAACAAAAAGTCTTCTATATTTTATTATGCATAATAATTTGTAATATACTCGGTCTTATCAAAGTTTAAGAGGATAATATAATCGCAAGGAAAAGACTTACCACCATTCATGATTGCTTGAATCTTTTTATCACAAAGAGCCAACTCGGTTTCTATACGGTGTTGTTGATTACACTGCAAAATATTAAACTGTGTTAATATATAAACCAAGAAACTGCTATTTAGCATGAAATATACTAAAGCCCATAAGATCAAATGGCATAAAAGTAAAATAAAGCCAATAGCTGTGATAACCAAGTTAAGTTTTAACTGAATCATCTAATTTACATGATTCAGTTTTCTTGATAACAGATCACTCTAAAATAGACAATGAAGTATATGTCAAAACAGTTGAAGATACCATACCAGTTTCTGTCTTTTATTTTTAAGAGCTCGAAGAGCAGCCTCTGATAATTCAGATCTCTTAGCATCGACTGTGAGCTGAAAGTCTTCAAGAGACCCGTCGTTCTTTTGCTGAACAGGAACCAGAGCATGATTCACTGTGATAAGTTGATTATCTTTATGAGGTGACATAATGCAAGGCTCCTTTTCACCATCAATCTTGTCATTTTTGCTTTTCTGTTCTTTCTGGCAGTGACCACAATCTTAACGTTAAACATTGCATGAAATATCAACGTACTTATTCATTTGTCATGTTTTAGTTATCCTATTTTTATTTCATTTTTTACATCTGGGACATCAAAAGATGGTTGTATCTCATTTGGGTCAGTTTGTAACCAGAAAACCATAATAAATCGGTTTTCAAAATGACCCAAACAGGACACAAAATTATCTTTTGGATGAATCAGATGTACAGGAAATAATTACAATTATAAAATTATCTTTGGATGAATCAGGTGTACAGTAAAAATTATGATGGCTAAAACAAGACAAATGAAAAGATAAGTTGGTAATTTTAGCCAACAACCCGTAACTTAACTTCTATAAGTTCAGTTATTTAGGTGTTTGTTCAAATAGTCTTTAGAATTTCAAAATAGGTAAGTTTTCTAAATTCTATCTTATGCGCAGGACTTGTAATGATTGTCTGATCCTACCGAAATAATATTGTAAATATGAATATTTAAGTCATACTAAAATGCATAACTATGACACTACGTTGATTCACCTTGCTACTAGTAGTCCTTTTTTCATGACGATAAACCTTCAATGGTGTTTGCGGTTTAGTATTTTGATTTTCTTTACACAATGAAATGGGTGACTTATCAATATCCTTGTTATTGGCTCCACTTGACGAATTGCTTGATTCAGCCCCACGAGATCCATTGATATCTTTCTGCTTCGCATTAACAATGTTAACACCTGTGATCCTATTGCCAGTAGAATTTTCTGTTTCTTTGACTTCTTGGTCAAAGGGGCTTTCAATCGATCCAGAGGTAATGACACCATCCGCCACCTTGCCAACAGGTTCAGCAGCAGTGGTAGTAGCAGTGGTAGTAGTCTTATTCTGTTTGATTGATTCAACTCCAGAAGATCCAAGCATACCTTCCTGCTCCATATCAACATTGTTAACACCCGTGATCCTGTTGCCAGTAGAATTTTCTGTTTCTTTGACATCTTGGCCAAAGGGGCTTTCAATCGATCCAGAGGTAATGACATCATCTGTCACCTTGCCAACAGGTTCAGCAGCACTGGTAGTAGTCTTATTCTGTTTGATGGATTCATGTGTCTTTTTGATTGATTCAACTCCAGAAGATCCAAGCATACCTTCCTGCTCCATATCAACATTGTTAACACCCATGATCCTGTTGCTAGTAGAATTTTCTGTTTCTTTGACATCTTGGCCAAAGGGGCTTTCAATCGATCTAGAGGCAATGACATCATCTGTCACCATGCCAACAGGTTCAGCAGCAGTGGTAATGGTAGTAGTCGTATCCTCTTTGACGGATTCATGTGTCTGTTTGCTTGATTCAACACCAGAAGATCCAATCATATCTTCCTGCTCCATATTAACATTGTTAACACCTGTGATCCTATTGCCAGAATTTTCTGTTTCCTTGACTTTTTGCTCAAAGGGGCTTTCAATCGACCCAGAAGTGTTGACATCATCTGCCACCTTGTTAACAGGTTCAAGAGTAGTGGTAGCAATAGTAGTCGTATCCTGTTCAATGGATTCATGCGTCTTTCTGGCAACTTTGCTGTCACAAGGTTCTTCGTTACTTGAATAACTGATGTTGGCATCTACCAAATTCAATTTTGACTTAATTTCCACATTATTACATGACTTCAGTGAGCCTAGAATGATATTGGGCGCTGCACTTCCCTCTATCACTTGATGTGGTAAGCCATTCGATCCTCTGCGCCAGAGCATAGTATATTAAACCAAAAAGAAAATTAAACTGCTGTGCTTTGCGCTTTGCGTTTTTCAGTTTGACTTTTTACCTTGAGAAAAACTTTGATATAATGTCAGCGTAAGGAAGCAGGTAATAGTACTCAACAACAGGAGTAATCACCCAACTTCCTGCACTCTTCGTTACCACGGGACCTTGTAAGCTGCATAATAACAGGACAACGAAGCCATGTTATAACAATCCATATATCTTAACGCTATAAGTTTATGCATGATAATAGGGTGGAATGGAAATCGGAATGGGTTTCTAGAAAATCAAATGGGTACCAAATCCATACCCTCGAACCAGCCATACTTAAACACTATTGAACCTATACCCCCAAACCAAACACCCCCTTAATTTGCAATTCATATTTCTTGCTTAAACAAGCAACCAAGGCCTTAAGGTTACAAAGAGATTTTATCAACCAGTACTAACCTATAAATAGCATCTTGAATAGGGACCAAATTATCCTCATTGATCAATTTGGTGCTTTGGACTATGTAAAAGCGAGTGGCAGTCTTTGCTCGGCTCAAAGAATAAACGACATGGCTTTCCAAGACCTTAAGTTCGCCACTGTCAATTCCTGTTTCAATGTACATTTGTATACATGTATCAGTAAAGATCATATAAAAGGTGTAAAACGGAACATAAAATCATATCAATCTCATCACACAGCCTTCAGGATTGAACTTTGTAACTTCATCTACGATATGGGAAAACCGTAACATACAGAAACGCATTTCCACTATATATTTCTAATATGATCATTAGATCTTCAAAAACCGTTACCAAAATCATCAAGATTCTGAAAATCATTATAAACCATTAAACTTTAGAAAACATCCAACTAAAGAGAATAGTTATAAAAACACTCAACTACAATCTGTTAGTAATGCTTGAAGTCTGTGAACAAAATTAGAAATGAAGTGAAAGTATGTGGCTACTAGAGAAAGCAATTCCAACCCATATACATCAGTTATGCTTTATCTCTAAAAAGATGGGTTAAATTTACTAAACTAGCTCTAAATGAAAACGAGTCAAAGTCCAAACAGGTCAAATGGGTCGAAAGTCACCCCAAGTGTATTCTTTTAATGCATTAAAACTCCTTAAATCATTTTAATTAGAAAATTTATAATATTTACAATAATAGCCATTTTGACCGATTGCTACTTATTTACATTTTCCATTATAAGAAAAGGTTCTACCTGCTTCTTCCTTGACAGCTGAGAATACGAGCTGCTGAAGACCAACTTCCCCTTCTTCATCATATTTTTTCATCAAAGACAATTTACGTTTTTTGCTTTTTTTCGTTTCAATCCCATTCGTGCTCTCTTCAGGATAAAGATCCTCCTCAATAACTGACCATACACCATCATTAAACTTCAGGAAGCAGTTTTCTTTCTTCGAGTCTATCAACAATACCGCTGCTTTGGTTATGGGCCACTCTTTTATCATACTTGAGACGTTAGCTGAAGCATCAAGTAAAGTCTCAGAAATGTTGCATGCTTCCATGATTGCTTTTTCTGTTGGTGAAAGCTGAGTTGCAGGGTCGGTTAAAGTGGGTCGGTCTGACGGACTCATGTATTTCATATAATGCAGTATAGTTGGTTTGAACATAATAGCCAAGTTGCAAAATTGTTCAAACTTTAAGAACTCATGGTCACGGTGTTGGTTTAGATGGTAGTAATTGTAAAGAACTGCAGCAGCATGAACCTGAAATAATTGGTTTACAAGTATAGATCATTGAGTTAAACTGAGCCATTAAGACTAATTTTAATGGATGAATGATTACACACTTACCTGTTTAGCAACAGATTTTTGTTGTTCTTCAGATAGGCTTTTCTTTGTAATGTCAGTATGCTTCAAAGGTAACAATGGACCAACTAAGTACTCCATTAATGCTTCAACAGTCTCTTCGGTTGGACCGATCTCTGTTGGCAAATCTATGTCCATTGCCCCTTTTTTAATAAAAAATCAGAGTTATATTAGGAAAAAGCATTAGACACCGTTCACCTCGAGGCATACATTCTATGGAAATAGTAAATACAAACTATGCTACCAGATTCAGAGCACGCGCATTTGGTACAAGAATTAATTATCATATACAATAAGATCCTATATATTTTATCGTGTCCTGTAAGATAAGACTATAAATTATAGAACTCAAGTAACTTCCATATTAAACAATGCAAACTTTTTCCTACATTCCACGTTCTCAAAATGAATAAGAAACCGAACTGTACAACCTTAAACACGATTTTACCAAATACTATATACCCACGAGGCCAACTTAACAAAAAGAAGTACAAGTTCTCGAGGTTCATATCACTTGGATTAATTTAAGTTATAAATTCAATGAGACCCTCAACGAAGCTAGATAATCATTTAACCTACATTCCTATAAAATAAAAGTTCTAAGCCAATGATAACTACAATCTATAGCCATAATTGGAACACAAACACTTGAGACAATGAGAGTGCGCTTGGCATCGCTTATGTGCTTATTTTTAAGCAGTTTTGAGTGCAATAAACTGCTTCTTTTACACTTAAGTAAGTTTGTAATATCTTATTTTTAAGCAGATAAGCACTTTCAAATACGCAATCCCAAACACCCCCTAGAAGGAAAAACATTATAGACAACAAAAAGGTCTTAATTATAAGCTTCACAAAACCGCTTTATCCCATTTTACAACTGACCGAGTCAGTGAACTAAAGGAATAAAAACACATAAAACTCATCCTCATCTCCAAAACCCTATACCCACTTAATCATTAGACAAATTCCCACTTAAACAATGTTCATTCACAAATCGCAACTATATAGTTTTTACTTTTTACAATGTCTAGTCAAATTTGTGAACTTAAGTCGAGTGGCCCTAACAACCTGCTTAACTGATCTTATTGAATAGATGGGCTTCAGCGAACCTACTTCTACTTCTTAGATGGAATTAATTCAATAAGATCAGGACTAGTCTTTCACTTCACAGATCAGATAGAGATCTACTTTTTATCCCATGGCCAGCTCAAGAAAGAGCCAACCAAATTACCCAAGAACCGCTAAAAGTTACTCATAATTTTTTTAACTTTAACAAATACAAATACCCATTAAGATTCTCAATTTCTTTAATTTGTTAACTTTTGATTATCCAAATAACCCAAACACCCTCTAAAAGGAAAAAAAAAGATCAATGACAAAAAGGATCTTCAGGTCATAAGCTTCATACAACCGTTTTATCGCGTTTTACTACTGACAACCTCAACTCCAAAACCCTATAGCCAATTAACCATTTGACAAATTCCGACTTAAATTTCTTGACAATTATTGGGTTTTTACAAACCACCACCAAATGGTCTAGCTATAAGTTCTTTGGTTTCTTCACAAAAGGGTCAAGGGTTCAAACATCACTAGGTGTGTACATTTGGAGTGGCCGGGGGTGGTTGAAAACGGTCTCGGTATTAACCCGGTGAGCCCGCGTACATCTTAGTCAAAAAAATATCGCTCTCTAAGGTAACCTCATCCGTTTACAGGGTTTAGTCAAATTCGTGAAATTTGACCAACCAAATTACCCAAGAACCACTGAAAGCTAATTAAGTTCTTAGCTTTAACAAATAATACAAATCAACTTTACTTTCTAAATTTTACTTCTTTAGTCAAATTTATGAACTTTGACCAACCAAATAACACAAGAACCACTCAAATTCAATCAATTTCTTAACAAAAACCCATGAAGAATCTCATTTCCAAAAAAAATTTACTTTTATTTTTATTTTTATTTTTTACTCACATTATATTTACTACTAAAACTGAAACAAAAAACCCAAAACTAGTTCCAAAAAAAATTCAAGAAAATTTGTTGGGGTTTCTTAAAAAATGTAAAACAGAAAAAGGATATCATGCAATTTTGATAGATCATAGTTTTACAATTTTTTACCAAAATTAGAAACCCTAACAAGTGAGTGAGTTTAAGGAAGATGATACCTTCAAAGAAGCCCATAGTTGACAACAACAAAAAAGAAAAAGAGTGTTTTTTTTTCTTCGGACAAATGAAGTCCAAGTCGTTTTATTTTCTTTTGTTTTCAACGGAACTTGAGCTTGACAAATGTAAACAATGTTTTATTGTTTTACAGAATCATATGTGCTTTTTGTCTTTTATCCATTTTAAGAGCATATTTTTATTGTTTAATGTTTTACTGTAATTTGGTTGTGTCCTGTCCTGTGTCATACGAAATGAAAGGGTTCTTAATACTTATAGTTCTAAAATTATGATCATTCTTTTTCAGATGTTATTCTACATCATTTATGCCATACTCCTCTTTATTTTTCAAACGAGGTTGTATCCTGCGCGCTAGACTATTTTTGCCATGGACTAATAATCCTCAATCGTTAAAGACCAACTTTGCAACGAACCGATAACCTTAAAGACTATTTTTGTATAGTATAATTTTATAATTATATTTTTTAAAAATATATACTCCCTCCGTCCCTAAATAAGTGTCCACTTTTGACTTTCGAAGTCATTTTTCAACAACTTTGATCTTAACTATATCTTTTTGTGTTATAGAATACTTGATGCAAAATATATGAATGGATTAGGTTTTAATTGTATTTTCATTGATGTAATTTTCATTAATTATTATATAACACAAACAAAATAATTTAAGGTCAAAGTTGATTGAAAAAGACTTTAAAAGTCAACAGTGGACACTTATTTATGGACGGAGGGAGTATTAAACTTCAACATTTTGTATAAAATCGTGCATATATCATAAGCAATGCAACATCATGCTCGTTTTGTTCGCAATTCGAAAATCTTTTCAGTGGCGTATTTCTTTACGAATGAATCGATAAATATACGTTTCATATTTGATAAATAAAGTTTGTTATATAAAAAGATCATAAATAAATAAAAGCTCAAGCTCGTTTTATTAACTTTTCACATAGTTTGAGAGTGCGTTTTATAAGTTTTTTTTAATTATAAAATTTCGTTGAGAAACGTGTACTTTCATTTTTTAGTTATAAATAATTTTATATTAAAGGTAGCACGCTTTTCAAGACGTACCGGCTTTTAATATATAGTTATAATTATAATTACAATCTATGACTTTTTTTCAGCGCTTTAATCTAATTCTACTTTATAAAGTTTCGCAATACATAAAAAGACTAGAATAATTGTTATTTTGAAAGTCACAATTTCTAAATATTAGATTTTTCAACAAACAACTAAATGTTGAATAAACTAACAACTAAAATTGTTAAAAGAAAATAGATCGCAAGTCTTTCATAACGTAGTAGATTGATAAACAACATGAAATTTTTGATAAAATGAATGAAAAAATGAAGTTTAGAATTAGTTTGGTTTTGATAAAAAAATCAATGTGTGAAGTGAATGTTCAAAAATAGAGATAAGGTGAAAGAAGGAATGTGAGAGAAAGGAGGAATTTCGCAATAAGTATGAGTTCATAATGAGTGTGGAAAGAGGGGTTTCCAATTAGTTCGCAGAAGTTCGCAATGAGGGAAAAAAGTTCGCAAGAGGAAAAATGAGATTTGTTTATGAAGGATAGGTTCTTAAGAGGAAAAGGGTGTTCAAGGGTGTTCATTTTAGTAGAAAGAATGTCAGTAAAGTATATTACTAAATATATTGCGAGATATTGCGATTTTTAATAGGTTTTACGAAAATTCTAAAAAATACTTTTGAAAATATATCAAAATAGATATAAAATTGAAGAGCATCAAATAATAAATTATTTAGCATAATTTGTTTGATTTTGTTTTTGTTTTTGTTGTAATTTTACAGATAAATGAGATTAAAAGAGGTGAGTAAGTTATATGTACGTGATAGTGTGTAAAGTTGAGGCAAATATAAAAGCATTTGACTATAACCTCATAATATCCAAAGAAAAAAAGAGTATCAAGGACAATTTACTTTTAGAAGTGATGGAGTTTTTTTGGGTTCACATTTTTGAATCTTAAATCTAATAATATGACACAAAGTTGAGTAATATTGGAATAAGTGTTATCTTGGGTTAAAGAAATGAAAGTTTCCCTTATAAGACTCCTTTCACCCCAAAATATAAATGTCCACTTCGCAAATGCACAAAGTTTTAAAAAAATCCACTAAATACACTCTCGACCAATCAAATGTCATTTTCTCCATGTAAACTCTTTTTTATTGGTTGAAATGTGAAGTGGACATTTATCTTCACGACATCCTAAAATAAAAACGTGCGTATTTATTTTGATACGAAGTGGGTATTATTTTTATGTATAAGGCACCCACTAACTTATTTACTAATTTGTGGAGTATTATTATTAGACTAGTGGAGTTTGGATCGAATAAGAAATAAATTGAAATGAGAATGGTGATAATAAATCACAGTCGCACATTTCAAATCCACTTACAAAAATATATGCATCTTCATTTAAAATGTGTAGCTAAAATTTCTTCTCATTTAAAATTTTTCTTCCCCATGGATACCTTTTCACTATTGTGTTTTCTTTTGACTAAACGCAAATTTAATGTTTCGTAAAATACGCTAGCTTTTTATCGCGATAATTGTGTCTTTTGAGTATTTCTTTTCATGTAAGTATAAACTTTTATTGTTCTGTATTATCGCTTGACTTGCTTAAAAACACTCGATATGGTCACATAGCTCTCGCGCTAATTTGACGTGAAGGCCCTTTTGGCGTTGCCAATTGACGTTACAACACCGCACGCCGCCCCCACGCCAATTCCAAGCCAAAAGAATGGTGTTGCATTAAAATGGAGAAGATGCCAAATTTTTTGGAGGTTTTTGATTTTTTTGGTGTGTGTTTAGCTTTTTTGGTGTTTATTCTGTGTTATTTGATAAAATGGGGAGATGAAGTGTATGTTTTTTTTATGATTTAAGTTTATTTGGATATCAAACTTTATTTGAATATCAAGGGATCAATCTTCGCCTTTTATCTTCATTTGATCCAACAGATGAGATTAAACCCGACATTTTAAAAAACACACTTTCATCCTTTTTTTCCAACTATTAATATCTCTTAAACCGTTAATCGTTAAGCGAAAAAAATCATCACGAGGGGCATTTAATTATCTTTCGATAGATAGGCACTTTTATATACTTTCGACAGACTTTTTTTCGTTTTTTTCACGCTTTTTATGTTTTTTTGTTTTTTTCTTCGTTGTTGAAACTTGTATAGAAAATCACATGTGATTAAACACTAATTTGAATATTATAATAATATCACATATGATATAAGTGTTAAATCACAGATGATGTATAATACAATCATATGTGATTTAACACAAATATCACATGTGATTTTATTAACATATTCAAATTAGTGTTTAAATAAAATCATATGTGATTTAACACAAATATCACATGTGATTTTATTAGTATATTCAAATTAGTGTTTAATCACATATGATTTCTTCATGCAAGTTTCAACAACAAAAAAAAGGAAAAAAACCGTGAACAAAACGAAAAATAAAGTTTGGCGAAAGTATATCAAAGTGATGGTCTATAGAAAGAAAATTAAATTGTTAGGAATCGAGAAAAGACTCGGTCACACCTGGTGTAATAGGTCTTAGCCCGTAGTATAAGCGTTTGTTTAATTGTAAGCTAACCGGGTCGACCCATGGATAAACCCATGGGTGGGTGGCCCATAGGAAGTATATAACTCTCCATGCCTTGGAGAGGGTGTTGGTTTATTTGGATAATACAAGTTTTCTTATTTCTTTCTCTCTCTAAGTGTTCTAACCATCTCACTTTCTCCCTCTAGATTTATTCCATCCTTGTATGGTGTGATTAGATATTTAGTATTCTACAACTGTTATCAGTCGTCATGGGGTGATTGAGTGTGTTTTGCGTGCGATTTCTCTTGCAAAAATCAAGCTTTTTGGGTGTTTTGGGTTACAAGTCACGAAAAATAAGAGACATAAATTTTTTTTGTTAAAACCTTAACGTTATATTTTTATGTTAGATTTAGCCTAAAGATACTTAGTTTTGGAAAAATAATCAAGAGAAAATGTTGAAAATTGTGTTTTTTTGTTGGTTTTTAATCTAAGGTTCGTACAATTCATATCCGCGGAATAAGAATATTCTTCTCCGCGGAATACAGGTACAATCCGCGGAATAAACCAAAGTGGCTGCGGATTAGGTTAGGCGAAATACAAGTACAGGCGAAATATAAATTCTTGTTTTAGGCGAATTACAGGTTACTTCCGCGGAATACGTTTCATTCCCGCGGAATATCATCTCTTATTTATTTCAGCGAAATACAGGGAATCTTCCGGAATAAGTTTCATTCCCGCAGAATAAAATCTATTATATTCAGGCAAAATATAAAGGTTGTCCCGCGGAATATCATTTATATCCCGTGGAATAAACTCAACTGTTCAGGCGAAATACAAGGACGTTTCAGGCGAATTAAGAATTGTAAAATCTTGCGAAATAAGGACAGTTCCGCGGTTTATCTCTTAATTCTCGCGAAATAACTCTCATTTTTAGTACTTTGTAAAATCCCGGGGAATAAGTCAATTATTCCGCGGTTTAAGCTATTGTTCTTCTTTTGAGTAGTATTTTGGACAAGTATTAATCACCTTCAACTACAACACAACAACACAACAACTACTTATCACTGAACGATCCATTTATATCTTTTAACAAAACAATCATTTCAAGATGAGTTTGTCATTGGCAAAGAATGTGATTGTAGCAGGGGCTGATAATCGTCCCTCCATGCTTGATAAGACTCAGTATAGTTTATGGGCAAGCCATATGCTGCTATACATCAATGGTAAGGAAAACGGTAAGCTACTCGTTGACTCAGTCCTCAATGGACCTTTCCAATATGGAATAGTTACAGAACCCGGAACTTTAACTACACCTGCAACCGTAAGAGCTAGAAGATATGATGAACTCACAGATGCTGAAAGATTCGTAAAGCTTGTGACATAAAAGCAACAAACATTGTTCTACAAGGCTTACCACAAGATATTTACAATCTGGTGAATCATCATGAATAGGCCAAACACATTTGGGATAGAGTCAAGTTACTTACTGAAGGTTTTGAAATCTCGTTGTAGGAAAGAGAGTCAAAGTTGTATGATGAGTTTGACACGTTTACCTTAGAGCCTAGAGAGACAATTCATTCGTATTACTTGAGGTTTGCACAACTGATAAATGATATGCACACGATTGGAATGACAATGAAACCAATCTAAATTAATACAAACTTCATCAATCATCTTCAGCTAGAATTAAGCAAATTTGTTACGGATGTGAAGTTAGCCAAGGACTTGCATGGAACCAATTTTGACCACTTGTACGCTTATCTCAGACAACACGAAGCTCATGCCAATGAAGTGCGTATAATGAAGGAACGATTTCTGAATCCTCCTGCATTGGTGGCTAACACATACAACTCTTCTCCATCTTACTTCAATCAGACCCAATATCATCAACAACTCTCACCTTTTGCTCAACAATACTACTCACCTCCTGCACATCAGTAATTAAATGATGTACCCATGGTTTAGCAATGATCTTACCAAGCACCAGTTGCTTACCATTCATCAGGAATTCATCATCAATCCTACCAAGCACTTGATATTCATAAACCACCACAAGCATCATTTCCACTAATGGATTCAGGACTTGTTGTCCTATCATTTCTACCTTCTGATGATCCGATTGCTAGTCTCAACAAGGCAATTGCTTTCATTAGCAAAACATTTACTTCTTGATACCCACCAACCAACAACCAGCTTAGAACCTCGTCTAAGCCAAGGAATCAGGCAACTATCCAAGATGAAAAAGTTATAGTGTAGACAGTTCAGGGGAGATAAACTCAGGAGTATGCAGGCAGTGATGCTAGGAGTAATGCTACATGCATATGGGTTAACATAAATAGGGGAACTAACACAACAGGTCAGGCAAAGGTTATTCATTACTACAATTGTCAAGAGGAAGGCCACATGGAAAGACAGTGTACTAAACCTAAAAGGCCAAGGAATTCAGCATGGTTTAAAGAGAATGCAATGCGTGTTGAAGCTTTAGAATCAAGGGTTGTCTTGGATGAGAAATAAATGACATTATTTGGTAATGGGGACACAGTTATTATAGGCCAAGCGTCTCAAGAAATTCCCACTCTAGCAGCTTTTTAAACTGATGACCTTGATGCATTTGATTCTGACTGTGATGAAGCTTCATCTGTGTTAGAAATTTATTTATGTGACGACATTTATAGAATTATCATAGTTTATAATAGCACCACACGCAGGGACTAGAATAGACATTCTTGTAAACTTAGTATACGTATGGGCTATAAATACCCCTCCATGGCTTCCATAGAGGGGTTGAGACTCTTGTATTATTTTCTTCTTCATTCTATTTCACACCTTTACTTTCTTTCTCTACTCTCTCACTAGAAACATGACTATCTTGTTGTTTGAGTCTCCCCGACCACCGGATCAATGATTCTTTAGTTTCTTCAATTGGTAACAACGCCTAGGTTTCACTCTTGGGTTAGTTTTATTGTTTTGTTTATCTGGTTGGTCTCGAATCTGTCATAGTTTATGTATTTGTTTGTTTCATGACTGTCAAGCTTATTTATAGCTTATTACAGCTTATTTTCATGGATTATTTGTCCATAAAAAGCCATGGTTGGAATCTTTGTTGTTGTGTGTTTGTCCAGATCTGTCATGTTTGGGCTTATCAGTTGGTTAAAGCTTATTTTTAGGTTAATTCAAGCTTATTTAGTCCTGGTTTAGGTCTGTTTCATTTTCCGCTTATTTTGTCCTTTTTAAGCTTATTAATAAGCTTGATGTTTTGGCTTATTTATGTGTCTTGTTTGCACTTTAAATCTACTTATTTATGAAGAGATAAGATCAAGAAAAAAATGGATGAAGCTAGAAAAAAAGAACAAGAATAAATCTCAAATCCAATATTTCTACAAAAGGTACAAAGTACAATTCGTCCTTATTCAGGTGATTTATACATCCACCAAGTGGGGCGATTTATACCACCCAAGTGGGGCGATTTTTACCACCAAGTAGGGCGGTTTATACCACCCAAGTAGGGCAATTTATACCACCAAGTGGGGCGATTTATGCATCAGCCAGGGTAGGCGATTTATACCAGTGACTATAGGGCGATTTATACACCACAACTTAAACCGAGTCAACTCAGTAATTACCGAGTTGACCGGGTCGACTCACCGAGTCTGTCACCGAGTCATGGTCTATTACAAAATGAAGGGAAAGAAAAAGAACATACTTGGTTGACTCAATCAATAAACACCAACATCAATCGAAAACAACATCAACCAAATCCAACAATCCAACTAATCCTAAAAAACCCATCGTCACATTTTATCACAATCAAATCCACAAATCTAAACCTATTCCCTTCGTCACATATTATCCACCATCTCCTTAAACCATGGAAATATCAAGACTCGAATGAAAAAATGAAATACCATGATCTCAGTTTCTTTTAATTCGTGTTGTATAATTCAGTCAAGAACTTTAAAGATCCAAAACATGGTAGAAGACTCATTGATCTTTGTTGAGCAAAGCCCTTTTTCAATATACGAAATTAAAGATTGATTTATAACACTTGGGTTATAATCATCCTTTGTTTCGTTTCAAGACTCAAAACAAAAACAAGCAAAACCTACCCAAGACCTATTTATAGATCTTGAAGTCAAAACTCGTTTGATATCTCACTGAAAGACTTGATCAAAACAAAAGTTTGTGTATGTTTTGGTTTGATTAAATGAATAAGGGATGCGTTTTATGTAGGTTGAGAGATAGATTAGTGTTTTTGAGTCATCCAAATCATCATCTCAATGATATTATCTGTTATGATTCGATTGGGAGGATCAATAGTTAACTTCGTTTGTTTTTTATTATGGAGATATAAGGTTGGGATCTAGATCTGATTTTTTTGTGGATGGATAGTTTTTTGGCTGTAGAGGAAAAGAAAATGGTGGCGACATGTGAATGATTAGGGTTGTGGTAATACCCTAACAATTAGGGTGTATTTAAGTATTTATCCCTAGAGTAGTAAAGTGTGTTGTTGGATCGGGCTTTTTACTAGGTTGGGTTTAATACATATTTTGTTGGGTTGTTCATAAATTGGTAGTGTGCTAGGATTGCTTGCTGTTATAACCAAAATATGGACGGTGGTGCTGACTGAAACAAGACATAGGGCCGAAAGTTTAGTAAAGGTGCATTATGATTGGATTTTATTTTGTGGAGTTAGAACATATTTTGTTGTTTTAACAAAAATATGACTTTGGTTATATTTAGATTTCACAGTGATAAAGTGACAATTATTTTTAAGTGGCGAGACCGGGATTCATTTTTAAAAAGAATCATGGAACTTAATTTTTAAAGGCTAGATTTAGAATTAATTTCTCTAAGTGACTAAGGAGTTAATTGGTTATCACTTATTTGATATTGAAGTTGAATTTTACGAAGGCGTGTACTTATTTTATCTTGAAGTCGGGGTTGGCTAGATGCATGACTTTCAATAATAACTTGCTCGGGCTTAAGATTTTGGATGAAGACTTGGGTTATCTAGTTACCATTAGTCGGGGTGGATGGTTGAAGACCTAGATAACTATCACTTAAAGGAGATACGTTGTAGTTCTCAATGTCACACGCAAAAGACGTTGTGGATAATCGCAAAAGGTGATGAATGTCTCATACTTTGCTTGGTAAGTATTGAGTTTCTCTATATTGTTCTTCCAACATTAGTGCAAGCTTAAGTCATAAGAATAGGGTATTCTACTTCAGCTTTAAGTTTGGTATATCAGGTTTACTCCATCAGTGGTCACTTCAAATAGCCTACAAAATGGTTGGTAAAAAGATAGTCAGAGAGAGTTTACGAGTAGAGATTTGATCAGCAGTTGATTCTCACGGGATAGATTTGAGCTAATTTATTCTTCACATAAGTATTCAAGTATATGTGCGTACAAGATTTTGTTGATTCTGAGGTATCAAAACTAGCAAGGGGGAAGGAGGAGATACACCTGAGAGTCTTTGCCTTTCTTTTTCTTGAAAGCTTGAAAAATTCATCTTTCTTGAAAATCTTTTTTGTTAGGCAATGCCGGGAAGACAAATGTCATAACCGCAGAGAAAATCAGCGCTTTAACTTGTGGCTTTTGGGTGCATTTCTTCAACCACATGGGGGAAGAGATAACTTGTGAAAGTTAGTATGCATTATTTGAATTTCCAGGAGGAAGAGTTGTGAGAAGAATTATTCAAGCGTGAGAAGATGCGTTGTTGATCCAGTTAATGTCTCCTCGAACGGTTAATCACTAAGCTTATACTTAAAGAAGCAGTAATATTTGATGTGGTATCCTACTAATTCCACTGTGTGTAACAATCCGTATTTTCAGATCATTTTACGACTTCAATTATCCCATTATTTATTTTTAGACTTTTACGCGTTTACTTTTATTTAAACCGCATAGTTAAATCGCGTAAACTAAAAATCAACATTCAACATAAACGGGCATCAAACAAATAAAAGTTTACGTTCAATAAGTGTTATATCGTTATTAGAAGTATAATTTATAGCATTTCATGATTTATTTTCGTACTTTACGTAAAACGCATCCGGTTTGCGTTTTAGGCATCCATGCATGCATGTAAACACATAAATGCATCTATACTTCAAAAAATACCCACCATTATACCCAACACTCAAAAATATATTACAAACTTACATACTCATGCACATGAACCGAATTTATACACAAACGCAAGGTATACACTTCAAATTAAATCAAACAATCCTCCACTAACTAGTATAAACAACATTATGTGTTATCCTTTGGATCAAAGCCTAAAAACTAAATATATTTATCCTCCCTACACTCCTCATGTCCGGTTCAATATACACAAGAACACAACACATACACATTTCATAATTAAATCAAGATAACCCACTAACAACATAAACAATACTATCCTTTATCCAATAGATCAAACCCTAAAGCTTACATGAATATCCAAGCCACACTTTTGTCTCCCCATGGTTGAGTAATTTCGGCTGGCAACAAGGATTCAAATGCATGCTTCATCTCCTTTCACATCATTCTTACACTAGAACATGTTTGTCATCAAAGTCCCATACTTGTTTTTACATCTTTACCTTACATCTTTTACACCTAGTATTATAAAAACCTATAAAACCATGCCCTAATCACATTCAAACCGGCCCCCTTTTGTAACATGATTCAAAACCATTTGATAGTTTCTTCTAAGTGGTATACATACTTGTCTTTCTATAAATAGAACCTCAAAAGTGGAAGTAAACCTCACACTTATCATTTTCAAAGCAAAAGCAAACACAATCTCTCTCTTGCTCACCCCTAGCTCACGGTTCACTCATATACACAAATACATTTCACATATTTGATTTCTAAAGCAATACAAGTATTCAAGGGTTGATATATAACATGTCTAAGGTCATACAAATTGTATTGGAAGCTTGGTTGGGTGATTTTAAGGGTTTTTACAAGTGAAAGTATTTAGGATTTTCAAGTAAAAATTAGGGTTTTCTTGAATTGGAAGCTAGGGTTTTCTTGGTAATTTGGGGTTTAGATCTTCGGTATCATCTTCTTACATCTCCCTAAGGTTTTTTATGAACCATAATCTCTTCAATATATTAATTTCATGTTTTATATAATTGCTATGTAGTTAATCATCACCTAGGTTTATTTTATAAAGTTTATAAAATAATTACACACTTATAAAAATTTGAATTATATTTTATACTTGGCTAAAATGATGTTAAAAACATTAGAATATGTTTTACTTATGGATTTACAAGCAATAGATAAATTTATATAATTTATGGTTATTTATTTATTTATATAGTTTATATAAGTAAATAAATATAATGGAAATTTTTCTTGAACACTTTGGACTATATATGATGGACACAAATTCAAGGACTCAAGGTATATAAAAGATGTGTTAAAGACTTGTAGCAAAATAATTAAGTTAAAAACTTATAAAAATAAGTTTATACACTTTTAATTTAGAAACCAAAAACTTACTGTTTTAATTCGAACCAAATAATATTTATTTTATATTTTATTAAAATATTACATGTCATGACGATTCTAAATATATAAAGAACTCGAAATCCGAATTATAACGAAGGAGATACGAATTTTACAAGTTTACGGTTTCAAATTATATATAAACTATTGTACATATTAAACTGGTATTTGCACACATTTCAAGGCATAGAATAATGTTTTATTCAGAAAGTACATCTTCATAGGAAACCGTGCATATAACGAACTTACGAAACCGAGCTGTAACGAAGGAGTTATAATTTTTGCAAGTTATATATATATATAAAGTGTTTTTATAAAAGTATCTTTATAAAAATTGCTACTGTTGGGACCTGATAAAAATAATTTGATATTTTTTGTGATAATAAATTTTAAGATGATTCCGAATATGTAAAGAACTCGAAGGACGGAATTAAAACGAAGTAGTTATGACTTTTACAAGTTTACGATAATTAAATACGTAAAAAATGTTTTTATAAACTTATTTGATAAAAACTACAATCTGATTAGAATCTATAAAAATTGGAAATTCAATACTTTAATAGATTATTTAAATAAAAAACCATGGGTATAAAGATCACTTAAAACGGAATTATAACGAGGAAAATACGAAATTATAAAGTTTATATACTTTTAATACCCTCTTGTGCACTATTTTTATAAATACATAAAAGTGTATACTTTAATGATAAAAACATCAAGGGACATTTTATAATCACTTAAATGAAGTTTATAAATATTATTTTATCAAACATTTAAATTATTATTATAATGTATTTATATAACTAATAAATCAAGTATTTTTAGCAATTAATAAATTGTTAGACAAGTATACTATTTTTACAAATACAAATACATAGACATTTATTTTTTAAAGTACAAATTTATATTGTTTAATTTTATAAATTAAACAAACAAGTTTAGATGGTAATGTAACTATATAGAATTATATGTTGTGTTAGTTATTCAAAGTACATTGTACTCATACGACCTATATTTAATTAGGTTGCATTCGGACTTTGCGTGACGATTTTCATATTTGATTTATATATCAAATACATTCATTGAGGTAAGTTCATAGCCTCACTTTTATACAATTATAGTGATTTACAACTTTGGGGTGAGAAACATGCATTGTTTTACAATTGGACGCAAGTACACTTTTAACAAATTACGAGTTTGCCTAAGTAGCTATAACCCACTATGCCCATGAATCATGAACTGTTAATTACTGGATTGTAAGCGCGAATGTTATCAATAGATTTATTTGAGATTGACATCCCCGTTCGGGTGAGTAGCGCTCACTAATTTTGGAGGTACCCAAACGACGAATGTATACCATGTCGGAACAATTTGGATGTTGCGGGTTGAACATCTACACGGGCACATTATTTACATTAATTTGCATACACATATATGTTGTAGCTTCAGTGTCATGAGCTTAGTGCATTTCGTAATTACTTTTGTCATACTGTATTCGTTACTTTATCATACAGTTGGAAATCTTGTAGTCCTACTTTATACATTACTTAAACATGTGAATTCACCAACTTTATGTTGACGTTTTAAAGCATGTTTTTCTCAGGTCAATAAGGCACGAGACAAGGATACATTGGTGGTCGTTATTTTGGATGTCATTGCATAAAGATTTAGAAGCATTACATTTTGGGGATATTTGTTATGATTAAAAATCTTTACATTTACAAGTGAACATGTTATGCCGTCGTGCTTTTGTAACAAACAATTTCAGTTATTCCAATGTATCAGTTTTTTAAACGACTCATTTAGAGGTCATTCTCATATCATGTGCTATTGATCTATGATGTAACGCTCCTGGACACTTATTCCGCTGCGACTCTATTTTGGGGTGTTACGGATTGGTATCTAGAGCCAAGGTTATAGAGAACCAGGTCAAATGTTTTTAATTGGACTATAACCATTTTCATAACATTGCACCATACAAAAGTTTTTCACGGGGCATACATACATTATTTGTTTGCATTAGTTGGCCATACTAGATGCTTACATGATTAATATATGTGCTTATATTATACTACATATATTACTACTGGTCCTATATAATATACTTATATAAGTTTATACTATTGTTACAGATTTGTCATGTCATCGGACAACGCATCGTCTGCAGTTACCTATACTTCCATTTCCTCTGAGGCACGATCATGGAGTATCCCGACGGAGGATCCTTACGAGGAGGCTGCCCGACAAGCATTGGAGCAGGCATCACCACCACCATCACCTGCTTATGTGCCTGACCTTATGGAGTTAGAGGATCATGTACCGGTATACGTTACAGAGCCTGTGTACCTGAAGTACCTTGCTCCATCTGATGATGAGATCCCTATAGAGGATCAGCCTCTACCCGAGGATGCTTCACATGCAGCCCTATCGCCAGGCTACATTGCTGACTGCGATCCGGAGGAGGATGAGGAGGATCCAGAGGAGGATCCTGCCAATGGAGGAGACGATGATGATGATGAGTCATCTGATGATGACGATGATGATGATGATGATTGATGAGGTATAGTCTCCCCCGGACTATCCGAAGGATAAATCTGGCTTAGATGCTTCTGCCAAACTAACACAGGCTAAACTAAACAAACACTCCGGAGATGCTGACTTGTCAAAGGACAAGTCAGGTCCGGAGTCACCACCAGAATTCTAGAGAAGGTGGTATATCGAAGGACATGTCAGGTCTGGAGTTATTAGCTCTGTCCTAGAGCAGCGGTACCTAAGGACAATTCGACAAAGGAACAATCCTCGCGAAGGACCACAATCCTTGTTATGACACAAGGCTGACAGTTTATACCAAGAGAGAGCCCCATGGTTATGTTTGTAGTGAATCCCAAATAGTATAAAGGGAGGGCTCATTTCCCCAAGACGGAACACACAACACCTACTCTAAACCATACTTTATATTCTCCACATTTATCTCATACCACCATACTTATTCTTACGTCGGAGTTGGTCTCGGATTCACACATCAGGGCGAGCTAACGGTGTTCTTTCTTATTTTCAGCTAGGAGATGAAAGATTGATCTCCGGAGGAACCAAGCTGAACTCAATTTTCATCATCGCTGAGGTCACTTTACCAAGCCCAAGTAGCCCATGTAAATTTACCTCAACATTTGGCGCCATCCGTGGGACCCGGCATCCCAATCTACCCGGAGAAGAAAACCGAAGAAGGTATGGTTGACTTGCAGCCTATGGAGGAGGAATTTTGGGGAGCAGAAACAACGGACGTAGGAACGGAAACCCATGGGGGACCCACTGAACCTGTCGTACAAACGTAAAAAACCTCTTCCCCTTCTCCAGCCTTCATCAAATAAAACATTGATGTATTAAGAACCATGATTAAAGAACATGACCAGCAAGCCACGATGAAAACTACACTGAGAAAACTTGCCTATGTCAACTCTGACAAAGAAGCTCTGGCCATGTCATTAGCAAGAGGTTTTTCTGACCGATTCTCTCTCGAATCTTCCGACACATCTGACACCCATAGATGAACTCGCTCAGCTAGTTAAAGTCAAAGGACTCCCTCCAAGAACAAGGAACCGACACACTTAAGAAGGTCAAGAAGGCTGGAAGATCAAAGCATAACCAAGGAGAAAGCAAGAAGGGAAAGGTCTGAACGTGGAAGGAAAAGGTCCAGACGCCAAGAAACAATCTCGGATTCAGAAGATGACGCAGGTTCGGTAGACACATATGAATACCTGAATTCGCCCTACAAAAGGCCTAAACCCACCCCTTTTACCTAAAGAATCACTTGTTTCAAATATCATAGGAGAGTTAAGCTCCCTTGGAACATCAGAGTATACAAAGGAAACAAGGATCCGGATGATCATTTAGGTATCTTCTTGGCGACGACCGAACAAGAAGAATGGCCGATGGCCATTTGGTGCAAGATGTTTCGCCAAACCCTAGGGGGCGGCACGAAACGGGTTTGACAACCTGGACCCTAAAAGTCTGGACAGTTTCGAGGAGCCAAGCCAGAAGTTCTTGGAAGAATTCTCCTAACAAAAGAGATATGCTAAAGACCAAACATAAATTTACGGCATCAGGAGGAGACAGAATAAGGGCTTACAAGCTTTCATGGACTGGTTCAAATATGAAAGTTCACACATACAAGGAGTTCCTCTGGTCCTGCGTATCTTAGCTTTTATGCATGGTCATGGTCATCCAGAACTTGCCAAGAAGCTCAATGACAAAATACCCAAGACGGTGGACGAAATGTTTGAAAGAGTCAAGGCCTTCATTAGGGGAGAAGTGGCCGCTGGGTCGGCAGAAATGGTCTGCCCTTCTCAAGGGGACAAAGGGTATGTTCGTTCGACATGGATCGGAGTACCCGAAAAAGCTAGGAATAGAGGCGGTCTAAGAGAAGCACAAAGGAACATAGGGATATACACCCCTTATCCCAGAAAATATATTTCCACCCCGCTTATTAAGACTCTGAAAGAGAACCTTGCCATGGAAAGTGTGAACTTCCCAGAACCGTCGCCTTTGATTGGAACTCCTGAAAAAAAAACTTAAATAAATTCTATGACTACCACGGAGACAGAGGTCACAACACTAACGACTATTATCAGCTAAAAAAGCAAATAGAGGAAGCCGTGACCTCGGGGAAGTTGGCTCATCTAGTGAAGGAGGTCTGCCAGAACAACCAACGAAATGGGAATCAGGGAAGGAACGGCGTGAAGGTCATAAACATGATAAGGGAAGAAGGAAATCGCAAGAGGCCTTTTGAAGAAGGAAGGTCCGGTCTAATGGGTGAACTCACTTTTCCAGCGATCCCTCAGAGTCAATTGACGGACGAACCCATCATATTAGAAGGAATAATAGAAGGAAATCAAGTCCGAAGGATCCTTATTGACGGTGGAAGTTCGTCAGAAATCATGTATGAACATTGCTTCAGAAACCTTAATGTCAACATTCGGTCAAGACTTAGAAGGTGCAAGGCTCCGATGATAGGTTTTTGAGGAGAAACATATCACCCCCTGGGGTAATAGATCTTCGAGTAACTATAGGAAAGGAAGGAAGAAGTAAGACGGTGCTAATGGAGTTTGCAATAATAAAATGTCATTCGCCATACAACGTCATAATAGGAAGGACCGGAATGAGAAGCCTCAGAGCAGTAGGTTCTACCATCCACTCTATGATCAAATTCCCCACTAACCAAGGAGTCGTAATGATGGAAACCAGTAGAGAAACTCTACGAGAATGCAAACACCTAGAAAGGGTACAAGGATCATGGAAGGAGGTACAATGGCGTCAACGTGAAGAGCGAATGTCTAGGATAAGGGAACAAGTAATCTTAAGAACAAAAAGTAATTCCGAAAGAGGGCCTAGTTCAGGTCCGGTGTCACTTGAAAAAACATGGGGCAGAAAGGACGCAGAGGAAGTATTCACCATCAGCCATTAACATTCAGATCAGTGTGTGATGATGGGAGCCACATTGACAACCAACTATAAACAGTTACTGGCAGACATTCTACAAGAGAACATGGAGGCATTCACATGGATCGGATCAGAAAGAATAGCTGTTCCACGATTCTTCATGGAGCATCAACGAAAGATATACCCCCTCGCCAAACCAGTGGTTCATAAGAGACGACCCATGGCACCAGAAGGAAGACTAGCATTGAAGGAAAAGGTGTTCTGTTGGCTAAAATAAGGACTAATTAGAAAGGTTCAACACCCCGAATGGATCGCCAATATGATACCAATTAAACTAGCAAATGGAACTTGGAAGGTGCAAGTAGATTACTCTAGCCTTAATAAAGTCTGTGCCAAGGACATGTATCCCTTTTCGGAGGAAGGAGAAGAGCTAACATTTTTAATGGGATACCCGTACAAATGTTTCCTACGACTTCCGAAGGAACACAACCAAATAAGAATGGCAGAGGATGATGAAGAAAAGACTGGGTTTCATACGGAGGAAGGAGTATACTGTTTCACCCATATGCCGAAAGAGTTAAAGAACTGATCCGTTCAAACTATACCTTAAAGTATATATAATATAATGAAATATAAAATATATAGTAGGAATAGTCTAAAAGCAGAATCAATGTTACCGAGAAGTAGTATAGAGCTTTCCCGGGTCGTTTATCCCCAACGAGGCTGGAATGGTAAATCGATACGATCGAAGATTTGAGTTTGAAAGAAGGAATTGGTTTGGGAAGTTGAAAAAGTCAAATTAGATAATAACGGACTAAAACGTTTAAGAAAAACCTAGAAATTACGAAATTAAACTAGAAAACGAGAGCCCGAATCCCGAACAAAAGGGGGAAAACCTAAAAACTTTAAAAATAACCCTACGAAGAAATTTTTGCTTCTAAACTACTCTAGGGATCAAATAACGAAGAATGAAAAAGACTAGACCGAAAACGGAGTTCGTTTGACCCAAAAACGAGTCAAAACAAAATCCCGTACCCGGACCCGTTCTTTAAACGATGAAAAGTTATAAAAATGACCCTACGAAAAATTTTATATTTTTCCTACAAACTAGATGACAAAAGAAAATTTTCTAAAAAAGCAAAATATTTTTTTGATAATTTTTGTATTTTTTATGAATTAAATAAACTTTTAACTAAATTAAATTATAAAAAATACTAAACGATTACTAAAAATTCTGAAAAATTTTCTAAAAATACTAGGCTTTATAAGAGTCCTACGAAAAATAACAAACACCACACAGCTTATGTAATAAGCCCGAAAATAAGCTTGACAGCTTATTAGGCTTAAAAGCCTAAAATGTGTATATATTTAAATGCCCTTGAGTCTTTAACGAAAAAGACCCAAGGGCGCAGTGGTTAAGTGTGTGTGTAAAAAGGGGGTTTGTATCGCTTGGTCCCGGGTTCGAGTCTTGCTCACCCGGGCCAAGTGTCTTTCCCCCTTTTTATTTTTTTTTGCAAACTCTAGGGTAGAAATGGTAAGAAATGAAACTAAAAGGTAGGCGGGCAAAATATCTAGAATTTACACTACAATGAAAATAGTTAACCTTGAACTATCAACTATATACAAAACAGACCCTACGACATGGCTTATTTTTTTAGCTTATTAAAAAGTGAGATTTAGCAAAAACTTAAAACATGAAAGTTGTTAAACAGCTTATTCTCTACAACATTAACAAAAGGACTTTCAACTTTTGACCACAGAATAAGCTAGAAAATAAGCTTAAAGTTGACAGCAAGCTTAAGAGATTTTTAAGCTAAAATTGCTTAAGTCTTTTTGGGCTTGGGGTCGTATAAGCTAAAACCTAGGATAAAATAAGCTAAGAGAACTAAACCTAATCTAGATAAGCTGTAAAGAACTAAAAGCTTAAGTCTAAATAAGCTATAAAGAGCTTATTATGGCAGAAAGGCTAAACTAACTTACAAGGCTCAAATTTACACCAAGTCTTTGGACAAATAAGCTAGGTTAAAGGCACATAAGCTTACAACCTAACTAAACTAACTTAAAAAGCAACTAAAAACTAAGAAGAGCTTATAAGAGAAGCTAAATAAGCCAGGGAAGTAAAATAAGCAATCCTTACACCTAAGTTATCAAAAACAGCCAAAAGCAAGGTTTGGGCTTGAAAATAAGCTAACTAATAAGCTTCCTAAGGCCTGAAACTTTGAGGGCTTATTTAAGAGCTTATAGACTCTTAAAATAAGCCAAAAACTTGGGCTTAAATTGGCTTAAAGGCTGAGAAAATTAAGCTTAAAGTCTCCCCTTTGCACCAGGGGAGCTTTAAGGCAATCTCAAGGGCTTATTTGACAGCTTATTTTAAGCTGTCAAATAAGCTCTAAAAATACAAAGAAGCTCAAACAGATTGAGTGCTATAGCTAAGGGGCTTGTGCACCAATTTTGAGCTTTTGAAAACCATTTTTACTTGCTTATTTTTGGAAGTGAAAAAGGACTTTTGGGTTTTTAGAAACTGTGACCAAAATGTTTGGGTGAATTTGACTCACAAAGTCAAAAGGACAAAGGTCTTGTGACAGCCCTCTTTTAACACACAAATCACACACTTTTTGATGTACAAACTCAAACCACAAGTGCTTAATCAAATAAGCACTTGTGGGTTACTTAAAATTTTCACAGTTTCAAAGAAGGTTTTTTTATACCTTTGAAAAACAATTTTCCAACTAAAAATGTTTTAAAAACAGCTTAAAAGTAACTTAAAACTTGTGCTTAAATTGACCAAGTAACCATAACCCATGCCAAAACCCTTTTTGACCCGTTTTAAAGTTATCCCAAACACCCCTTTACTTAAAAACTGTCAAACCAAAGTGGGATTAAAATCCATGTTTAAGCTAAAACTTAAAAAACCTTTTATCTACTTCTACTTATTTTGACCTATTTAAACTATTTTAAAACTAAAAGTAGAATAAGCTATTTGATTAAGCTATCAAATCTAATGCTACAATGAATATCTACAAGAAAATTAAAAACCTGAATTGTAGTCTCAGGCTCTAGGCCATCTTGTGAGTGAGTGGCTCACAAACATGAACCTAAGTGGCTCCCTTAGCCTCTAAACCAGCT
The DNA here is from genome assembly GCA_026074375.1 of Tanacetum coccineum. NCBI lineage: Eukaryota > Viridiplantae > Streptophyta > Magnoliopsida > Asterales > Asteraceae > Tanacetum > Tanacetum coccineum. The sequence continues at coordinate 27,912 of BQNB010034862.1, forward strand.
TAAAAGCTTAATAAGCTTCTAAGAGCTTATTAACTCCAAATAGCTTCCAAAATGAATCCAATGTACTCAAATGTTCATGTTTTGATTTGAACTAAACAAGACTAGTAAATGAATGACCTTTGTTAAACAAATTTTAACACTGAAATTTGAGCTTGTGAACAAGAATAAGCTCAATGAGCTTATGAGGGCCTGTAATGAGTGGAAAAACGCGCTTGCTTTCTTGATATTGAAATCAAAGAACAAGTAAACTTGAAAACTGAATATTATTACTCAAATTGATGAAGTACAAACTTAAGTAACAAAAGTACAAGTGATTAAAGCTAAATTTTAAAAACTTAAAAGAAAATACGAAAAAAACTTAAAGGAAAATACTTGAAAATTAAAGAAAAATTACAAAACTGAAAATAAAAACTAACTACTAAAGCTAAAGCTTCTGTCTTCTTCTTTTTATAGCCGAGTCTTCAAACCCATGTGTTTGTTGTGTTAGTTTGGTGAGAGCAAAACCAAAACTCATCTAAACCGTCCATTAGGCTTTTTGGGAGATGGGGGATTGCCAACATGGCTGAGGGTTTTAGTGGAGGAGGGGGGAGGTGAGTATCCATGGGGTTTTTGAGGTTATAGGGTAAAAGAAGGGTTGTTAACCCGTGAGTGGGTTTTTGTGTTTTAAAAATGGCGGGAAAAAAGGTTGGGGGTGACAGGGTATAGGATTTTGGAGTTGGCAGGGTTGGCCCTCCATGGTTATAGGTTTCATTGCATACATGGTCCTTGTGTTTATAACCTTTTGGGGACTTGACAAAACAAGTCCCCAAGGGTTATTACACTACTTGCAAAACTCGTCCTTGGTGCATACAGGTTAAAAGAGTTGGCAGCTATGGCCCTTGTGGTATAGCTTTGCCAATTTGGCAGTTTGACCCCTTGTCTTCTTTTCTCCTTATATATAAGTCTAGGGATTTACAATTTCAGTCCCTAAACTTATATTTCTTTGACTTTGGCCTCGGGGTTGACTTGGGTTGACTTTGACTTCGACCAGTTGACTTTGATGTTGACTTTTTTTGACTTGATTGACTTTTCGGCTTCGATTTGGCTTTGTCTTTCACAGTCTTTTCCATTCCGAGTCCGGTTTGTCGTTTTGGCTTTGTTTTTCGTCTTTTTCTTAGATATCCGTTCCTGCACAATACAATTAGCAAAACAAGCATATATTTGGCATTTTAAGTCCGTTTTTGGTTATTTTAGCTTGTTTTTAAAGGTAAAAGGTATGTGTAATTAAGCACATACCAACATGTTGGACCAATGTCAAATAATATTTACATATATACAATTCTACATTCTACATCTTTATATATCTGCTACGCACCACTCGTAGTTTGCTCAAAGTAAACGAATAGACAAACAATAAAATACAATACAATAATAAAAAATATACAATATGATACTACATAGTAAAAAACATATATACATTAAAATGTCAGTTATGAAATCTTAATATAAAAAGAACTCATTTGTTTATAAATGAATTAAAAAGTTGCAACACAAACTAATAATACTTCACACACAGTAGATTCAGTCATCCAAGGTTCTTTTGGTCTTTGAACCTCGCCGAAAGATTTAATTATACGGGAACTCGTCGTCGCAACGTGCCGGTACTGGTCTATTTTAACTTATGTTTCAAAGATGCTACTTATGTGTTCCTTTCTTTCATTTGGATCTTATGTTTATTTGGATATGAAATACTTTGCATTGTTATTGCTTGAAGTTATTTTAATTTAAATTATCATTCATTAGTAAAGTTGTTGTTAGAAAAACGTTTAACCAAATCATATTTTTCATGCAAAGGATACAATGTAATAATTATGGGGAAAAAATAATTTTATGCAGCATTACTGCGATTTTTTGCACCCTTGTTGATGATTTTTTTCCAGCATTGAAGGCCAAAAATAACCCCAAAAACAAACACTCCTTGATGCTATATCACCCATTGCTCCTATATATATGAGTGTGCATCACATTATGAAAACAAACACCCCTTTTTATGCAGCTTAGCTGCCGATTACAGGCCGAAAATGTAGGAAACAGACACCCCTTTGCTGCTATATCTATTAACAGTGGGCAAAAAAGAAAAAAAACAAAAGAAAAAAAAAACATAACCCCAACCGATGTTTAGCAAAGCTAGCAGCTATCTGCTAAAGCTTCAAATGTGATCAATGACCCGCCACATCTGATAAATAACACCCAGCCGGGTTAACATTCCGGATTGATCAAGCGAAGCTCAGGAAAATGGAGAAGATATATGCGTGTTGGGCCAGAGATAATTAAAGAAGGTTGGGGGCGAGCTTTTATGGAGATTCTTGCATCACAACAGCCACGAAAAAGTTGAAACAAAGATATTGATTCCAGGAAGATCAGATAGTCCTTTCGGGTTGTTTACGGTTGGCTCAAGTCGTTCTTTAAGGACAATGAGATTAGTAGACTGATTGACTGGACATACCTTAGGAAGTTGGTCCATGAGCCACGAAAACACAAACCATACTTAACATATGACTGACATTATCCATAGCCATATAGGGTTCATGTTAGGATGTAAGATCCTCCATGTTAGAAATAAACTAAGAGCCGCTAGCTGGAGAGCAAAGTTTAACAGATTATTATGAATTATGCAACCATGTAAAGATCAGAGAACCAAGCCTAACAAACATGCAGGGTCAACAAGAAAGCTAATCAAAATGCAGGTACAGAAGACATTATTAATGCAGGGGATTCTGAAAAAGAAGATGAATCTACTCAAGAGTACTTTGTACTGCCAATATGGTCTTCTTATTCCTCAACTGTCAAGAGGTCAATAGAAAAGGATGCAGGTGATGCACCTAACAAACATCCTGATTTAAAGATAAATGGGTAGCCAGTAGATAAGGAGGATCAAGTCTTTTTTGATAAACTTGAAAGACTTAAGAGGCAAGAAAAGGATGCTAATGATGCAGCTGAAGCTCTCAAGAAGGAGTTTTCTCAACAAACTGAGGATTTGCTTCTATAAACAGGAGTTGCTAAACCTAGCAGTACTAACATAGTTAATACTGCTAGCACACCAGTTAGTACTGCCAGTACTGATAGTGATCTATACAATCCTGACCAAGATGATTTAGAAATACTAGCACTTGAGGAAATTTATAAAACTCCCACTGATGGTATTTTTACCAATTCATCTTATGATGATGAGGGTGCAGTGGCTGACTTCACAAATTTAGAAACTGTTGTGAATGTCAGTCCTATTCCCACGTCAAGGATAAACTCTTTTCATCCTTCAACTTTAATTCTTGGAGATCCACAATCAGCAGTTCAAACAAGAAGTAAAGTGACTAACAATTCTGGAGCCCATGCTTTTGTAAGTTATGTTCAAAAGCCAAGGAGAAATAATCATAAGGACTTCCAGTATTGTTTATTTGCTTGTTTCTAGTCTCAAAATGAACCCAAGAAGATCTCTGAAGCACTTGAAGATGAAAGTTGGGTTGATGCTATGCATGAAGAATTGCTGCAGTTCAAGATTCAAAAAGTTTGGATTCTTGTAGATTTGCCTTATGGGATGAACGTAATTGAAACAAAATGGGTTTATAGAAATAAGAAGGATGAGAGAGGAGTTATGGTCAGAAATAAAGCAAGGTTAGTTGCTCAGGAATAGGCCAAGTGGAAGGATATATTATGATAGGTTTTGCTCATGTGGGCCAGGATTTAAAAGCCATTGAGATCTTTTTAGCCTTTGCCTCTTACATGGGCTTTATAGTCTATCAAATGGATGTGAAAAGTGCCTTCCTTTATGGAAAAATTGATGAAGAGGTCTGTGTCTCAACCACCAGGTTTTATAGATCCTAAGTATCCTCTAGAAGTCCTATATGGGTATGAATGCACTCTATGGTTTTCACCAAAGCTCCAGAGCCAGGTATGCTACTTTTATTACTTTCTTGTTAAAAGAATGGATACAGAAGAGGAACTATTGACAAGACTCTTTTTATTAAGAAGGACAAACATGATATCATATTAGTACAAGTTTATGTGGATGATATTCATCTTTGGGATCTACAAAGAATTTGGTGTATGTAATGAATTTGATGGCATTAATGTAGAGTAGATGTCAGATGTAGTCTATGGGAGAACTCCTTTTCTTTCTGGGCTTTACAAGTCAAAGATAGCAGATGGTATCTTTATAAGTAAGGATAAATATGTTGCAGAAATCCTGAAGAAGTTTGACTTTGTCAATGTTAAGGCTGCTAGTACACCAATTGAGACCTAGAAGCCTTTAGTCAAAGATGAGGAAGCCAGTGATGTGGATGTCCATCATTATAGATCCATGATCGGTTCTTTAATGTACTTGACTGCTTCTAGGCCTGATATTATGTTTGCAGACTGTGCTTGTTCTAGGTTTCAGGTCACTTCAAAGACCTCCCATCTAAGTGTTGTCAAACGAATTTTTAGGTATCTAAAGGGCAAACCCAAACTGGGTCTTTGGTATCCTAGAGTATCCTCATTTGACCTGGAAGCCTACTCAGATAGTGACTATGCTGGAGCAAATCTTGACAGGAAATCCACAACAGGAGGTTGTCAATTTCTTAGCAGGAGACTTATTTCTTGGCAATGCAAAAAGCAGACCATTGTGGCTACTTCAACTACAGAGGCAGAATATGTTGCTGCTGCCAATTGCTGTGGGCAAGTTTTGTAGATTCAAAATTAAATGTTAGACTATGGGTTAAATTTCATGAACACAAAGATCTACATTGATAATGAGAGTACAATATGCATTGTCAAGAATCCAGTATATCACTCCAAAACAAAGCATATTGCCATTAGGCATCACTTCATCAAGGATGCTTATGAGAAAAAACTTATACATGTGCTTAAAATCCACACTGATGATAATGTAGCTGATCTTTTAACCAAGGCATTTGATGTTAGTAGGTTCCAGTTTTTGGTTGTTACTATTGGAATGATCAATCTATAAGCTGCATTAGTTAAGGGGAGGCAATATGATTTGTTGTATAGTTTGTATGAACTGTTCAGCAGAAGCATTTTTAACCATCGGTGACGAATTTCAAGAAGTTCATTGGGTTTCAACAGTCCTTGGGAAGAGCTTAAGATGGTACTGAAGCACTGATGTTGCCAAAGTTGTTCATTCTTTGGTTGACAATAGTTAGTACCGACAGTGCAAAGTTAATACCGTTGGGCAAAGATAGTACCGCTATAGAGACGTTGAAGAAAATACCGCCAAGGGTATAAAGTGTAAATTGAAACGGTTTCTTTGCTTTTAGGTTTGCCAAACCTATATAAACCCATCTCAATTGCACAGTTCATTCAAGTAATCTTTCTTAAATACTTTCTTTCATTCAAGCCCTAATCTCTCACTCACCGACGATCTCCAATCATGGTTGTACTTGAATCGTGCCCTAAACACAACATGGTTGCATATTTGGAAAAGACTGCTGGGAATGCAGAGTTTCATGAGGTTATTGATTTTCTTGTGCGAAGCTACATTCACAATGCTCTCACTGTAAGTCCAGTAGTCTCTACTACATTTGTTGAACAGTTTTGGATGTCTGCTAAATCCAAAATAATCAACAATGTTAGGTATATTACTGCCAAAGTAGCTGGCAAGCCTGTGTCTATCTCTGAAGCATCAATAAGAAGTGATCTTCTTTTTGATGATGTCGATGGGATAGATTCTCTACCTAATCAGGCTATATTTGATGCTATACAGCTCATGGGTTATGAGGGGGATTTAACTGTTCTAACATTTAACAAAGCTTTGTTTTCACCCCAATGGAGATTTCTTTTTCATACAATGAATCATTGTATTAGTTCTAAAAGCACCTCTTGGGATCAAATTCCCACTAACATTGCCACTGCTGTAATTTGCTTAACATCTAATCAGAAATATAATTTTTCTAAATTAATTTTTGATGGTATGCTTAGACACTTAGATGCAAAGAAAAAGTTTGTTATGTATCCAAGGTTCATTTCAATCTTTTTAGATAAACAGCTAATGAATGTACCAGTACCTTTAGACCATTTTCCTGTAAATGCTTTGACAAGTAAAGTTTTCTCCTTTATGGTTAAAAAGGGTAAACATTTTTCAGGGAAAGTCACACCTTTATTTGCTTCTATGTTGGTACAACCAACTGAGGATGAGGGTGCCACATCAGAAAGACCATCTGAACCACAACCTACACCCTCTCCTCCTCACCCAAGTGAAGCCAATGTTGAGCCTCAGACTGACCCATCCCCTAGACCTTCACCTTCTACTCATATTCCTGATTCTACTCCAGAGATATTCTTGATTCTATTCCAAGAGAATGTTCTGATGGGAATCAAGGGGTCTTTCATCAGTAATACAATCCTTTCAGGGAATGAGGGGTTGACATGACACTCCAAATTGTCTATGATCTTTGTATCTCTATGTGTACTCAGGTTTCTGATCAAGGCCAAGGACATTCAACACTTGAAGGCACAGGATCAAGAAGCTTAAGAAGCAAGCCAAACCTGTTATCACACACCACAGAGCATGGATGAACAGTGTTTCCTTAAAGCAAAGATTGGCAGGAAAGAGATCCTTAAAGAAAAACTGGATGCAAAAATAGTCTATATCCAAACAAGGGAGGAAGTCTACCAAAGGTGAACCTTCAATTCATAAAGATCCATTATTTGATAAGATTCCTGAAGATACATTGGATTATATGGAGACTGAGGATGCTCAAGATGTGGGGAGGACAAGAGATGTAGTGAGTGAAGAAAAGGAAGATTTGCTGTATGCTGAAGTTAAGTACTGAGTTGCACTTTGTACGCCTCAACAAAAAGGTTTAGTGTGGACAAGGAAAAAGTTAGTACTGACAGACCAAAAGTTAAAACTGACGGATCCAAAGTTAGTGCAGACAAAGAAAAAGATAGTACCAATAGAACAGATGAAGGTACTGATGATCAAACTGAAGGAAGAAGGGCTACTCAAACTACTCAAACAACTACTTCTACAATGTTTGGAGATGATGAAACAATTGCTCAGGTTCTTCTCAACATGAGCCAAGCCAAAGCAGTTTCAAGAGAAAAGGAGAAAGGAGTAGAGTTTAAGGATGTTGAAGAGACGGAGCTATGGCTACTTAATCGATCATTATTGACATTAAAGCCTCTTCTAAAGATTGATCCAAAAGATAAAGGGAAGAAGAAAATTAAAGAGGAAGATGAGTCTGAAACTGAACCGAGGGTATTCTGCAGCTAAAAAGAAGTTTAAGCAAATTGTAGTGATGAAGAGATGGGCTGAAAGTTTGCAAGAGGATTGGGAAATAGAAGAAGAAAGGAAAAGATTAGTTGAAGAAGAAGCTACAAGTGATGCTCTCATAAGAAATTATGATGATATAAAGGCAAGAATTAAGGCTGATAGGCTTCTAGCTAAAAGGCTTCAAGAAGAAGAAAAAGAGTAGTTCACAGTAGAAGAAAGAGCAAAATTCCTTCATGACACAATTGCTGCTCAAAGATGATTTCTTGGGCAGGATTTATTTCACTTGAATGAATTGATGATCGTACAGTGCTCAAAAATTACATTAGAAGGATTTGAGTTGATTCTTGGGGAGATTTGAAGATTATGATGCCTCAACTGAGAAAATGATCAACAAGTGATTTCTGGGAGTAATCACAAGATTGGATAGATTATCACTTGGGATTGTATGAAGCTTGTGGAGGTTGCATTCTGGAGCTTGATGTGGGACTCGTTATCACATATGTTAGTTGAAAGAAGAATATCCTCTTTCAAAGGGTAAATTTATTGCAAAGATAGAATGCGTGTTCTGGGAATAGAGTTGAAAGAGAAATACTGTTGCTCTTGAATTTTGATAAGATTTATTAAGACAACAGATTGATGGAAGAATGATGTGTTTTGTGAATGCAATTAGAGAAAGGGTTTGAGGTGTTGGCTAACCACCTACATCAATTACCTGGTCATTCGTTCACCATGCTTTAACAGGATAAGAAATACTGGCTAGTCCATAAGCAATGGCTTGTGGTAAAGACTTATCAAAATTCCGTTTTATGGTTGACAAATTTACCAAAAAATTGTCTTGGGGTTTTCAACTCACCTTGCTTTCATGATGAAAGAGTTGGCCAATCCAGATCAAACAATTCTTGGTAAAGACTACTCAAATCTGTTGATAGCTGATAGTTTGCTAAAAACTATATGGTTTATCAATGCACCATGTTATGACAATGAAGCATTAGCTAGTCCAAAAGCAAACAGTATTTGGTAAAGACAAGTCAATTCCATTGATGGTTGACAGTTTACCAAAAACTATATGGTAATTAACTCACCATATTTTTTGTAAATAAAGAGTTAAACTTTCCTAGAGCAATCGCATAACTGTTAAAAGGAAATCGAATCCGTTTATGGTGGTAGTTTGCTAAAAAACCTACAAGCTAACTTGTTGGATTGTTGCTGAAAAGATGTTGTTGTGTTGCTAAAAAAGACAGAGTTGCTGCTGAAGATGGATAGTGTTTAAAGATTAGAAATGTGTTTTGCTAAGTGTTTTGGCATACTTCCTCCAAGAACTAAATAAGATTAACCTAAAGAAACATGAAGTTAAAAGAGTTCAACAATCATGTTTAGGGGAGAATTGTTGGGAATTATGTTTTCCTAATTTAGTACCGTTAGTGATGATAGTTAGTACTGATAGTTATAGTTAGTATTGACAGTACAAAGTGTTAAGTACTGACCAGTTAATTAGTACCGTTAGTAGAAAATAGTTAGTACCGTTTAAGAGATATGTATGAGACATTATTGGAAAAGATATGTATTATCTTTTATGCGTTTTGTAAGCCTATTAGGGTTTATCCTTAGTCTATAAAAGGATCCCTTACGGCATAGTTAGACACATCAGTTCAATATACATCTCATACAATCATATCTCATAGTTAGTAATTTGTAATCACTTTAACAGATTAATAGAAATCAAAGTTTAGATTTTCATTGTTCTTCTTAATACTATTATGTAGATTTCGCATATACAATTTGTATTCATAGTCAGTGTTTCTATATAGTCAATCTGTATTTATACAAGTTGGCTATCACCCGCAGCAGGCTGCAAAAGATCTGTTTAGTTTGGGACTCACAAGTAACAGCATAAGACCTGAAGGTTTCATGTCTTCTGTTCTATTGTGGTTGATGATTATTGTAGCGGTTGTTGGTGTTAGTGTTATGGTAGTTGTTGTTGAAAGTTCTTTTGTCGTTAAAATTTCATTTGTGATCACTTGATACTTGCACCGGAGTGTGCTTTGTTACCTGATCCATTAGCCTCTCGGCTATGTTAATGGCTTCCTCTAGAGTTTGAGGTTTAGAGGCGGTAACATTCCCTTCAATACTTTGAGGCAATCCCCCAATGAAAACTTCCATCATTTTCTCAGAATCTGGCACCATAGTGGGACACAAGGTTGCCAATTCCTGGAATCTTCTCACATATGTCTTGAGATCATTCCCCTTCACAGTCAGATGGTAAAATTTGTCTTCCATCTTTTGGACCGCATTCGGGGCGATAATACTTCTTTATCAAAAGCTTCTTGAATTCAACCCAGGTAATCTTGTAAGCTTTTTCTATCCTAATAGATTAGGCAAAATAATTCCACCAAGATAGAGCTTCTTCAGTTAAAGTACCAGTAGCAAACTTTACCTTGTAGTCTTCGGTACAGTTGCTACGGGGGAAAACATGATTCAGTTCGTCAAAACTAAGGGATAAGTCCAACAGCTCCTTCTAAACCTTTGAAGTTGATAGGTTGGCAGCTCATGAACTCTTTGTAGCTACACTTTCTTGCTACAGGAGCTTCTCTTTCTCCGGTGTTCCTATTGGTATTGTCAGCATTTGCCATTGTTGCAGCTTGTGCTTCCAGAGCTGCGGTAACACTGTCAGCAACTAGTTTCCTGATGGCAGCTTGAGTCATGGCTGGTGCTTCAGATGTTGACATCCTTTTGGGAGGCATTCTATCAACATAAGACAACACGTAATAAGAATGATATCACAAGTCTTAAAATGCAATGCTTATTTTTGAACTTTGAGCATTAATCAAACATGGCAGGACAGTTAAGCTAGCTACTATACAAGCTAACATGCAATCATACCAATCAACCACCATTGGGACGGAACGTGCCCATGATCCACATCCTATAGTCATGGGTAACTCCGTTACCCTCCGATCGGAACACACAGAAATGAGTAGAAGCACTACCCTCCAATTGGAACATACAGAAATATAATGGGTAACATCACTACCCTCCAATTGGAACATACAGAAACTTCACCACATGCAGTACATAACATATAATAACCACTTAAATGCCCATCTCATAGTAACTTAAAAACATAACCACAATACTTGCATCATTTTCACCCCAATAAAACATAAGAAAAGAGGGGCTATGAAACTCACCTGATGCTTAAGCAAATTCCAAATCCTTGCACGAAACTAAACAATCAAAACTAACACGCGTTACATGCTACTAAGCCAAAAGCTTAAGCACATGTAACAATCATATGATGGATGTCTAAGGTGTTTAATTACCCTCATGAGTCACCCCGACACCATGCCTGACTCGACAGATACTCACCCCTTTTTATACATATATATAAGTGTAAATATATAGATATAGTACAAAACAAGGATCAGGATCCGCGAGACCAAGAAAACCGGAAGCAGTATAGAGTGTTCCCGGGTCGTTATGTCCCAACGAGGCTAGAGATGGAATATCGAGTCACGAATGATGATTGGAGTTTGAATATGACAAGGATGAGGTTATGATTTGGAACTAACACTGATAAGCAAATGTATATAAAAATAAACAAAGAACATAAGCTAGAACAAGAATAAAAGCTAGAATTGGGAAAAATACTTAAAACTTTTACACTAAAACACAAGTAAGCTCAAATAAACTTAAGACAAATTAAATAAGCTAAACTTACTCTAAATAAGCAAATACAAAAAGAAATTAAGCTAAATTAAACAAGATAAACACAACAGTACTAACAGTTTTAACTGACAGTACTAACTTAAGTTAGTACTGTTAGTGTTAGTTAGTACTGCTACCTTTGAAATCCAAGAAAATAAACTAGCAGTACTAACTTAGAGTTAGTACTGTTAGCTTTAAGTTAATACTGCTCCAAAAGTGAACTAGCAGTATTAACTTGGAGTTAGTACTGCTAGTGTGAAGTTAGTACTGTCCTAAAAATGAACTAGCAGTACTAACTTGGAGTTAGTACTGGTAGTGTTAAGTTAATACTGCTCCAAAAGTGAACTAGCAGTATTAACTTATAACTAACAGTTTTAACAAGTAAATTATCATTACTAAGTAAGAAAGTAAAGTAAACACTTTTTAACTAGCAAATAAGCAAAATAAGCACTTAAAACAGTTCTGCAGAAAATAAGATCAATAAGGAAAAGAAAAACTTACAACACCCTTGCTCAAAACAGGGTCAAACAGAGAATCTACAAGCTCTAGCTTGTATAAAACAAGCTAGTGAGAGTCCATAAGCCCATCCAGAACTGGCTTATCATCCAAAACATAAGCTGTGGTATATTTGAGAGTGATATTTGTGATTTTCTCTTTACTACTTAACTTTTTCTCTTTACTTAATGAAAACAGCTTATGAGTAAGCTGTGGTGAGATGATTTTAAACACAAAACAATATGATTAAGAAACTTAACACTGGTATTGTAAATTGACTTACAAACTTCAAACTTGCATTAAAACTTGGAAATGTTACAAAGCTGAAAGTAAAAGCTGTAAGTTACTTTGAAATTTAAGCTTAAGATTAAAAATTAATTAGTTGCTAAGAAAACTAAAAACTAGATGCCTCAAAGGCTTACAAAAAGCTCTATTTATAGCCAAAGCTTCATCTTGCAGCTTGTGCTTCTTTGGAGAGATAAAAACAAGTGTGCTTGTTGTGTGAGGAGAGACTAAAACAAATCCCAGCCTTCAATTCCTTTTGTGCTTCTTTTGAAACAATCTTAGCCATCGAAAATGTTTTGGGAATGGTGAGGGATTGCCAACATGGACTTTTATACAGCTGGGGGGAAAATGTAGGGTGGATGAAATGATTTTGGCTAGGGAGAGAAGTGGTTTTGCAGGGAAGAAAGTATGGGCGACATACCAGTTGTAACTGGGTTTTTGGGGCGGGAAAGAAGACTTTTTTGGGGGAGTAGGCAGATTGGTCCCCTCAAGTTGTATAACTTAAATGTAATCTCTACCCGGTTTGCAACTTTGGTCCCTCCTTTCTTGTAACTTTGTAACACAACTTTAGACTTGGCAGTTTTAGCCCCTCAAGTTGTATTTTCTTCATTTTGATGACTTTTGACTTTGCCCTTTCCTTACCTGAGCTCCTTTAGAATAGTTAAATTCTAGTAACGAGATACGATAAGCTTTTAAAGTTCTTCAAAAGTAAGTTCGATGAAAAATTACGTTAAAAATATACGTAATAGGTATATAAAATTTTCGCCGAATCGATTGATTAATAACATATTGTGTCTGGTATTAATAAAAATTGAGTTTATAATATTAATAATCTAATTTTATAATTTTAAAATAGAAAAATATAATAAAGTATATTTTAATTAGCAAAGAATAGGCAAAATATACCCTTGGTTTATAAACTTTTACAAGGTTTAAGTCTTTTATAAATAAAGTATATATAATGAACCTTTACATTAAACTATCGCAAATAGTCCTTATAGTTATAACATTGGAATAATGACAATTCACCCTAAGTTTAAAAATTTTAGAAAGTTACGATATATACCCCTATGCATGAAAACATTTGCAAAACAAGTCCAAAAAGTCATGCAAGCTTATTTTAAGGTTCAAATGATATTTGCAGGTTATAGCTTATTAGAATAAGCAGAAAATACGATGTTCTAAACGTAAGCAAAAGTTATAAAAAAGGATTCGTTAGCTAGACAAAACAAAAGGGTCCGTTTTAGGTTTTTACCAAACACATGTTGAAGCATTCAAGGAATTAACAAGATTATCATACATGATCTTAAGAGTATTATGAACATTTCAATACAGATTATAAGCTTATGACAATATTGAGCTTACTTGACTAAATGGTCAAAATGGGGTTTCACGGTTCGTCACGACCTAGAACGACTTCAAGGGTTCGTTTTTCTTGATTCTTGGATTCTAGTTAATGATCTTAGGGACTTCAATTAATCCTTCTTGGTCTGATTTAATACTACATTGTTGTATATGATGAAAATTGAGGTGTGATTGAATGGTTGCTTGGATTCGGTTATATATAGGGGTGAAAACCCTTAGTGACCAAGTTTTCTTGATGGCATTCAGATACACATGTAACTTGAGCTTGTGTGGTTGGTGATGTTGTCTTAGCTTCCCCCTAAACCAACAATCCTTTCTTGAGTAGATTTAAAACTTTCTTGCAAGCCGCCACAAGCAGTCTTGATGTATAAATCCCAGATATCCGAAGCACATAATTAACCCTTTCAAGAATTTGATACCGCAACACCAAAGTAAATTAAGTCCTAGATGAGCGCATTTCTCTCTTCAGGATAGTGATGATATAAATTGAAACACCAAAGTCAACTAAGTCTCGGATGTCATAATTATTCCCTCTAAATATTCGAAACGATAACTCTAAAGTCAACTAAGTCTCGGAAGAAGTCATTTCTTCCTACAGGATACTGACAATCTAAAGGAATCATCATACCTATGTGTACCTCTTCTATCATATATACCTACTTTTTTTAAGAATACGCTTAGGGATTGACCGGTCAGGTAAAACATTAATTGAATCAGACAGAATTCTTCTCACGTTTTAAATAATTATACTCGCAACACTCCCCCCTGGGGACTCAAATGATGCATACTGACTAATGACGAGATGTCTCTTCCACCATGAGATTAAAATAGTGCACTCGAAAGATTCAAAAAGGCCTAAAATTAAAAAAAGCTAACCTCAAAGGACAAAAGAAGCAAACCTCAAAAGAAGGCCAAGGACACTATCAAGTATACATCTACTCCTTCCCCCTTGCTGGTTTCGACACGTCAGAATCTGCAAAACCTTGTACACACACATACTCGAGAACGTGTTTGAAGAATCAATATATCTTAGATCTATTCCATGAGAATCAACTTCAAGGTCTTTAAAACTATGTAATTATTTCCAAACATTCCTAAGTCTTTTACAAACTATGAGGTGTTGGCAATATTGATCGAATGTAGTTTAAGGCCTGAATTCACTAAGTCTCAAATTGCAAATAAGTCCATAAAGATTTAAACAAATGACATCTAAAGCACTTGTAGTTAATATAAATTAACTCCCCTTGAAATTGTTATCCGTCATTATCAAAAACTTTATCCGTTTATTCCGTGACTTATTTTGAAAGACCGTTTTAAAAGATTATTTGATGACGCTTTCTCCCCCTCAAATAACGACCCGTTTTCTATTTAAAGAGTTGTTGTCATTGTTTGAGTGGTCGAATTGTCTTTTAAAATCCTTTTGTGATTACTGAAAACACTGATTCATTGTGAAGACAACTTTTTACCAATAAAAATAAGATTTCTCTTATTTTAACTCATAAGCGCACTGACACGTACACTAATGGTATATAGGAAGCACGGGTTGTGATGCAAAGTAATCACAAGCCTTTGCATGGTCATAAAGTAGATCATGCCCGAGAATAAATTCCCGTTGAGAGGTCAAGTTTCCTTTTTGACGGAATACTTGCCTTTAAGATGATGACCGGGTTGCTATCTGAAATAATAGCAAGCCATTTGGCATGTTTTGAAAACATTTGAACTTCTGCTCGAACTTCATTTACAGCCTCGTATCATTATTGAATGACATTTCTAAGACCGTAAATGTTATCGATTTTCAGAAGACATGTCATTATTACCTCTTTTTATATTTTTTTCATTTTTTAATTTTTTCTTTGGTTTTATGAATATTATATTTTTGTTTTTTGTTTGTATAAAAAATTTCAGAAAAATAAAAAATCTTTTTGGTTTTTATGGTTTTAATATATATATATACATATGATACAAGATATTTGAATAGGTACCACCACTATTCATCAACTTCATCTGCCAATTGTTTCAGAGTCTTCGGTGTAAAACTCCGCATTCCCAGCTTGTTGATAAGAAATTCTATTCTTTCTCTACCAAGAGCTTTAGTGAAGATGTCCGCTAGCTGATACTCCGTGTTGACAAAGTAAAGTTTGATCACACCATTCTCAACATGCTCCTTGATAAAGTGAAATCGGATGTCTACATGCTTTGATCTGGAATGTTGAACGTTGTTGCAGCATAAGGCAATAGCGCTTTTGTTATCATTGTACATTGGAATTTTATTGAATCCAAAGCCATAGTCGGTAAGCTGTGATCTTATCCAAAGGACTTGAGCACAACAGTCGGACTAAGAAATGTATTCAGCTTCCATACTAGATATCACAGCACTTTTTCTGCCTTTTTGATGACCAGCTAACAAGTCTATCTCTCAAGAACTACATACTATCAGATGTGCTACATCTTGTATCTTGACAACCAACATGATCCGCATTTGCAAATGTTGTTAGAGGAATCAAAGAATCCTTCGGATACCATAGTCCCCGATTTACGATTCCTCTTAGATACCGAAAGATCCTTTTAACCGCATGTAAGTGCTTTTCGATAGCTCGAGCCTGATACCGGGCACACATGCATATAGCAAATTGTAGGTCAGGTCTACTGGCTGTCAGATAAAGGAGGGTGCCTATCATACCACAATAATGTGATGGATCAACGGCTTTCCCTTCTTTATCCTCATCCAGTTTGGATTTCTCCACCATGGGAGTATCCACTGGGTCACAAGAGTCAAAACTGTATTTCTTTAAAGATTCAAGGGCATATTTTGACTGATTAATAAAGATGCCTCTGGGACTTTGAGAAATTTGTAATCCTAAGAAAAAGGAGATTTTGCCCATCATTGACATCTTAAATTTTAAACACATAATTTTAGCAAATAGGTCACAAAGTTCAGGTGTAGATGCAGCAAAGATAATATCATCGACATATATTTGTACCAGAAGTAATTCCTTGCATTCCCTATGGATGAACATAGTAGGATCCACTGAGCCTTTGGAGAAGTCTTGGGATATCAGGAACGAAGAAAACATATCATACCACGCGCATGGAGCTTATTTCAACCCATAAAGAGCTTTCTTTAGCTTATACACGTGATTAGGGTAATCTGGATCTACAAACCTGTCCGGCTGGCTAACATAAACCTCTTCCCGCAGATTACCATTCAAAAACGCAGTCTTCACATCCATTTGGTAGACGACCATGTTCATGTGAACGACAAATGCGAGAAAAATCCTTATAGCCTCTAATCTTGCAACCGGAGCCAACGACTCTTCAAAATCAATTCCCTCTTCCTGACGGTAACCACGAGCCACTAACCGAGCTTTGTTCTTTAGAATACCTCCCAGTTCATCTAGCTTCACTTTGTAGATCCACTTCAAAGTAATAACCATAACTTTGTCAGGTCGGGGTATGAGCTCCAATACTTCAAGTCGTTCGAACTCATTGAGCTCTTCTTACATTGCTTCGATCCAGCAGGATTGAGTCAAAGCATCTTTATACGTCTTAGGTTCAACAGCAGTGAGGAAAGCATCGTAGTAACAGAAAAGAGCTTGCTCATGTAATTGTAGCCTTATGGAAACTGGTCTAGCAAGTTCACCATTATGTTTTCAAGTGGATGATCCTTAGTATATTTCCTATTATGTTCAGAAATTTAGTGATCGGGATGCACAATTGTATAAATAAAATCCGACAATGAAGATTGATCAGAAGGGATTTCTAGAATTGGGATACCAAAGTACAGATCATTACCCATATGTGCAACTTTAATATCATGATTGTCTTCTTCAACATTGTTAGGAATGACGGGAGGTTAAGTTTCAGGTGTTGTTTGAGAGTTACTTGGTGATGGTGCATCTTGGTCAACTGTTGTTGAGGAAGTTGAACTAGTTGATACAGCAAGAACTGGAGCAACTACTTCATCAATTAGAGCATTGACTTCAGGGGCTGGGTGATCAACACTAGGTGAAGGAGTGAGTAATTCATCAAAAATTGGTTGAAACAAAATATCCCAGTCAGTTCTCGATGGTGGTACAAACGGTGTTGAAGGGGGAGGGTTTGGCACGAGTCCGGAACTGATTGTTGCAGGAGTCATTTCCTGAAGTACGGGTCCTGAACTGATGTGTTCAGAAGCCATCGCAGTCAGCTCATCAAAGTCTACATGAATTGTTTTAATGATTCGTCTAGTACGTCGGTTGTAAATTCAAAATGCTTTCTTTGTGGGTGCATAACCAATGAAAATACCAATATTAGCTTTTGGTTGTACCTTAACCAAGTTCTCACTATCATTTGTCGGATTGCAAAGTACACCAAATACATGGAAAAATGATAAGTCGGGAGGTTTGTCATGTAAAAGCTCATATGGTGTTTTGCCGTGTCAAGACGTATGATGGAACGATCTTGAGTGTAACATATTATAGCAACTGCTTATGCCCATAGGAATAACGGAGCTTTTGCGTAAATTAACATTGTGCGGGCAGCTTCAATTAGCGTACGATTACGTCTTTCAACGACACCATTTTGCTGTGGAGAGCGAGCAACAGATGTTTCATGAGAGATGCCAATCTTCTCATAATATTCACGCAAAGTTTGAATAACAAATTTAGTTCCATTATCTGTTCTGATTCTTCGGACAATCACTTTAAGTCGCACTTGGATCATCTTGAGAAACTTGATTATGAAATCTGGAGCTTCATCTTTTGACCTTAAGAACTGAACCCATATGAATCAAGAGTAATCATCGACAATGACAAGGATGTACTTCTTTCCATTAACACTTGCGATACACATTAGTCCACAAAGATCCATGTGTAAAAGATAGAGTTTTTCTTGGTTGGTGTCTTCAGATTTAGGTTTGTGAGGTTTCTTCTTGCTTTTACCCATTGCATAAGCAGAACACAAATGGTCCTTTTCAAATTTAATCTTAGGGAGACCACGAACAAGACCGTATCTAGCCAAATGGTTGATGGCACCAAAGTTCAGATGAGACAGACGTCGGTGCCATAGCCAGGACTTAGTCTTTGAGGCCTTTGACAAGAGACATATGGGAGAGGACGTCATCATATCTCCAAGAGACAGAGTGTACAGATTGTTGCCTTGAGATCTAGTCAATAGATCAACACCTTCTAAATTATGAATGAAGCAGGTGTGTTGACGAAAAGCAACTTCAAGGTTCGAATCACAAAATTGCCCAACGGAAAATAAGTAGTTTCCAAGTCCTTCCACGTAGTAAACCCTTGATATCGTAACATTCCCAATCTGATAATCACCATAACCCAATATCTTTGCCACGTGATCATTTCTGAATTTAACTGTACCCAAAAACTTATTGACAAAATTGGTGAGCTGAGAGCGATCTCCGGTCATATGCTTGGAGCAGCCAGAGTCCAAATACTAGAGAACAATTTAGATGACATGCATTCATCAAGAGAGGAAGATGGAACATCGGACACTTTAGATCCCCAAGATTGACTGAGTTCCTTTTTGTCAGCAGATACAGATTTAGGAACCTTAGATTTGCTAATAGGAACATTAGTTTTAGATTTCCTAGGTTTCCTTGAGTAAACAAATGTTACAACGGGCTTAGGTGTTTCATTTTTTAGAGCAGGTGGTTTCCTACGGGGTACTTCAGTAGCTGTGTTAATCCTAGTTAAAGGGCACGCATTTCCTACTATAGTGAAGGTCTGACCAGTAGGTCTCCAGATGTATCCAATATTTATGAACACCTTTCCTGTTGGTTTCCAGACTTTTCTCTTTGAACTTTTCATAACAGATTTAGATTTATTACGAGCATTCACATTATTGATAAAATCAAGAACACATAAATCATGATTATCTGAAAGCATGCAACCATTACACTTAACACATTTTAGTTCAGAATTCGCATTAAGCTTGGAATTTTGCACATGAGCAGTTCCTTTAGGTTTAACAACACAATCTTTATTTTTCAAACTAGACTTAACTTTCCTAGGGCGGGCTTTTACTTTAATCTTCTGAGTACTAGTGGGTGTTTTCCGAATCTTATCTTTCTTTGTATTGCCTGAAGGTTGTGATCCGCTAGCACTAGTAGACGGTTTTACTCCTATAGAAGACAACATAGGTTTGTTAGAGACTATGTTTGATGTGTAGGCTGTTTTGGTGATTGTGTATCCTAATGATGTGACGGGCTCAGTAAATCTAACTCTTTTGTCCTTGTTCTTTGGGGTCACAACCACTATTTTTTCACTTGAATTATTGAAGCGAGGGCAGGTTTGTCTAATTAATACAAGTAACTCCTGAATTTGTTTTGTATACTTACAAGCAGAGTCTAAGGAAGTATTTAAAGGATTTTGTTATTTTCCTTGTTCCACTATTTCCCTAAGAATCGTAGCTTCTTCCTGAGTGTGCTTAATGTAATTAGAGTGAACTGACCTATTGTTTAACAATCTAGGGTTCAAATATTCCACATCGATCTTAAGCATCTCTGGATCAATAGTGTGTTGGGTAACAGCATTATCAGCTAGATCTTTTCCTTTAAGTTTCCTTAAATCATTCTTGAGAGCTGTAATTACCAAAACTTTTCCTGAAGACGAGCATTTAAATCAGAGATTTCCACAGACTTTATATTGACTTGATTAATTAAATCATCACATTGTTCTTTTGATCGCATACGTGCTGGTTTAATCGAGACATAAAGTTGCTTATAGGTCTGTTTCAAATGTTCATTCTCAGCAATAAGCTTTGTCACCCTATGATCTAATTCAATGTTAATTATTTTAATCTCCTCTAATTCCTGTTTAATCTTATTCTCATTCTTTTTCCTACTTAGAGCTTTAATTCTCTCTTTCAACTTCTTAATGACTGTGTCTTTCACTTGGGACTGAGCCTTCAATTCATTTAATTCAAACAATTGATCAAAACTTGGAGCACTTTGATTTGAAACAGAATTATCCCTATGAAAAATTTCTTGATTAAGTTGAGAATAAACTTCTAAAGAGATGCAATGTTTTTCAAGAGTGGTGAAACCTTTAAACAGTTTATCATAAATCTCTTTTTCAATGAAATCCGTTTGAAGCTCAGTCTCAAGTTGGAGACACTTTTCACATTCATGCACAGTCACAGAAGGATTATTTACAGACGAATTCACAATTATATTCACAATATCTTTGAGCAACACTTGTTCCAAAAGTCATTCATTTTAGTTCAAAACTTCATTCATTTTAACCTCAAATGTTTTGGATTCTAAACGATGTTGTTCTACAGCCTGTTCCATTTAATGAAAGACATTTTGGAATTCTAAAAGTTCATCAACCAAATATTGATTGAATGTGGTAAACAAGTCCTTCAGAGCTATTACAAATGGAATTATTTCATCCCTAAAATAAGTCTTTCTATGTTCGAACCCCCACGAACCCTTAGTGATAGCTATGGGTGTGGTTCTTTCTTTGACAACCATGTCAAAACCAGCAAGATGGGGTTTAAGTTTCTTCAAACTTGTATTCGCCATGCTGACTTTAAGAAGTTCTTTTGGAACATCAACTATGGTGGGACTACTAGAAAGAATGGGTTCTAGAGAATTCACCGAATTCTGAGACCAAAAGGCTTGTTTAGCAGATAATTCAGTTTGTGGAACAAAGCGTGTTTCAAAATCTTTATAAAGTTGGTTAAGAGCAGCATAATCGACTGGTGTAGTATTAACTTTCTTTTCTAACATTATGGGATCCTTTTGTTTTAAAAACATTTTTGAACGACTCTCTTCAGCAAGCATTAAGGTCTCTTCAGAATCGGGAATCACAATGGGATTTGTTTTCTCAATAATATCACCAACATATAGCTTTGGTTCCAACTGCTGAGCTTTCTTTAAATAGAAAGGATTTTGAAAACCTAGAGCTTGTTTAGTGGTATGATCATAGAAAAACTGAGGTTTCATCAACACGTGGACAGTTTGTGCAGATTGATTTCTTTTAAAAACAATATTATCTAACTGTTTAATCCTGTTTTCTAAAGTAATCTCTCTATCTATGTTCCTAGATTCTTCTTTCTTAAAATCATCTTTAAAAAGAGAAACTTTTTGCATTAAAGATTCTTTTTCTTTTAAATATTCAGAAAGAGTTTGTTTAAGACGATCAATCTCTACAGACTGTGCACATGAATCTGAAACGTTGTCTTTACATGTTAAATCAACATTTTGTCCTTCGTTCAATACTTTAACTTGTTCCTTATATCTTTCAAGCTCAGCAGTTAAAGTATCATTGACACATGTGACACGCATTGGTCCATAAAGATCCATGTGTAAAAGATAGAGTTTTTCTTGGTTGGTGTCTTCAGATTTAGGTTTGTGAGCTTTCTTCTTGCTTTTACCCATTGCACAAGCAGAACACAAATGGTCCTTTTCAAAGTTAAGCTTAGGGAGACCACGAACAAGACCGTGTCCAGCTAAATGGTTGATAGCACCAAAGTTCAGATGAGACAAACGTCGGTGCTATAGCCAGGACTTAGTCTTCGAGGCCTTTGATAAGAGACATATGGGAGAGGACGCCATCATATCTCCAAGAGACAGAGTGTACAGATTGTTGCCTCGAGATCCAGTCAATAGATAAACACCTTCTAAATTACGAATGAAGCAGGTGTGTTGACGAAAAGCAACTTCAAGGTTCGAATCACAAAATTGTCCAACGGAAAATAAGTTGTATCCAAGTCCTTCCACGTAGTAAACCCTTAATATCGTAACATTCCCAATATGATAATCACCATAACCCAATATCTTTGCCACGTGATCATTTCCGAATTTAACTGTAACCAAAAACTTATTGACGAAATTGGTGAGCGGAGAGCGATCTCCGGTCATATGCTTGGAGCGGCCGGAGTCCAAATACCAGAGTATAATTTGGACGACCTGCATTCATCAAGAGAGGAAGATGGAACATCAGAAACTTTGGATCCCTAAGATTTACTGGTTTCCTTTTTGTTAGCAAATACAGATTTAGGAACCTTAGAATTACTAATAGGAACATTAGTTTTAGATTTCTTAGGTTTCCTTGAGTAAACCAATGTTACAACAAGCTTAGGTGTTTCATTTTCTAGAGCAGGTGGTTTCCTACGGGGTACTTCAGTAGTTATGGTAATCCTAGTTAAAGGGCACGCATTTCCTACTATAGTGAAGGTCCGACCAGTAGGTCTCCAGATGTATCTAATATTTGTGAACACCTTTCCTGTTGGTTTCCAGACTTTTCTCTTTGAACTTTTCATAACAGATTTAGATTTATTACGAGCATTCACATTATTGATAAAATCAAGAACACACAAATCATGATTATTATAAAGCATGCAACCATTACCCTTAACACATTTTAGTTCAGAATTCGCATTAAGCTTGGAATTCTGCACATGAGCAGTTCCTTTAGGTTCAACAACACAATCTTTATTTTTCAAACTAGACTTAACTTTCCTAGGGTGGGCTTCTACTTTATTCTTCTGAGTACTAGTGGGTGTTTGCCGAATCTTATCTTTCTTTGTATTGCATGAAGGCTGTGATCCGCTAGCACTAGTAGACGGTTTTACTCCTGTAGAAGACAACATAGGTTTGTTAGAGACTATGTTTGATGTGTAGGCTGTTTTGGTGATTATGTATCTTGAAGATGTGACGGGCTTAGTAAATCTAACTCTTTTGTCCTTGTTCTTTGGGGTCACAGCCACTAATTTTTCACTTGAATTATTGAAGCGAGGGCAGGTTTGTCCAATTAATACAAGCAACTCCTGAATTTGTTTTGTATACTTACAAGCAGAGTCTAAGGAAGTATTTAAAGGATTTTGTGATTTTCCTTGTTCCACTATTTCCCTAAGAATCACAGCTTCTTCCTGAGTGTGCTTAATGTAATTAGAGTGAACTGACCTATTGTTCAACAATCTAGGGTTCAAATATTCCACATCGGTCTTAAGCATCTCTGGATCAATAGTGTGTTGTGTAACAACATTATCAGCTAGATCTTTTCCTTTAAGTTTCCTTAAATCATTCTTGAGAGCTGTAATTACCAAAACTTTTTCCTGAAGACGAGCATTTAAATCAGAGATTTCCACAGACTTTATATTGACTTGATTAATTAAATCATCACATTGTTCTTTTGATCGAATACGTGCTGGTTTAATCGAGTCATAAAGTTGCTTATAGGTCTGTTTCAAATGCTCATTCTCAGCAATAAGCTTTGTCACCCTATGATCCAATTCAATATTAATTGTTTCAATCTCTTCTATGTCATTCTTGACCTTATT
>BQNB010034863.1:0-51297 GCA_026074375.1 Tanacetum coccineum
CAAATATGTTATACAACGACTTCCTAGAGAAAAAGATAAATTATGCCGTGGAAAGTCACAACTAAAGTAATTTGAGACATTATTTGGGGCTGGTTCCATATGTTCACAAATTACTTGAATTTCATAATCGACTGTACTGGTCCAAAGATCTCATCTTTTCCTATTAGCATGTCAGCTTACTTATAAGAAATATCACACATAATGAATAGCAAATTAGACGGTCCCAAATAAATGTATATCTTCACTCATTTGACGATAAGCACTAAACTGGTAAGAACAACTATGTTGCAGCTGCCTCGTAACGAAATCCGCACTAAGTATTTCTCAAAAGTAGTCACTTAATAGCAGCTCCACTTAATTAAATTACGGGCCTCGTTATGATTTGTTTATTATAGCCTTCATAGTCACGGGGTATATACGTCTGAGTATGCGAACTACTTCCTTCGTCTTCTTCGTTAACAATTGATAAACAAGAACAATACACGTGCGTTGCACGGGTAGACGGTTATTTATAAGTTAGGAATTGTTATAAAATCTAAAATGTAAAAAAAAAACCCCTTAATAAGCTGAAATTACACAATCTTTGATAAGCATGATTTGTCCTGCTGAACTCTTATCAAATGCATTACCCGTGCGTTGCCCGGATACACTTCTTTAATATGACGTTTGTATAAGTTAAGAAGCGTTCATATGTAAAATTTGAAAAACTAAATAATATAAAAATTCAATGTTTGGGGTATTCAAACATTTTAAGTTTAAGATATTACTAAATTTTCGGATAACCAAAACTATCACGAAATAGACTTATCAAACTTTTGGTGAAAATTTTTAGAATAAATTGCTAGTAGTATTACATAATGTTTTCGATTACATTAGAATTACACAACATAAGAAGAAACAATAGAATACCTTAAACCCACCATTCATAATCTTCAAAGAACACATACAAATATGTCGACAATTACGTTAAACCAACACACAAAATCGTCAATAACTCAATATTTAGTCACAAATTACAACATATACATGATAAAAAGAGATGACGACAATCTTTATAATTAGTAGTAATCCTTTAATGTGATGTTATAACCTTTTTTTAATGTGATGTTTATATAAGTTTTAAAGAGTTAAATATACATCAAATATGTTTATATAACTTTTTTGTGGCATTTTACCTTGGTGTTTATAGGAAGGAAAGGTTGTCTTTACCGACTCTAAAGAAACCAGCTCTAGTTTATTATAGTTTTAAAGAGTTAAATATACATCAAATATGTTAAAACCTCATATAAATTTTCCAAAAAAAAGTATAAATATAAACTTACATAACAAACAAAATTTACACAATATGATACAACAAAATATATAAACAATATTGCATAAACTTTACAAAATAACTTACACTATAAACATTATATCATAGTTTACACAATAAATCAATAACAAATATTAACAATTTAAAAATAAATATTACATATTATGGCCACACAAGCAGTCCAATGGCGACAGCTAGCGGTGGCAACTTTGTCCGACAACACAGCAGCGATGTAAGCTGTGACAAAAAAAAAGTCATGAATTTTATAAAAACCTAGATCTACAAATATATTCAATAGATCTATTAAAAAAAACCCTTAAACATAATTTATAATAAAACGTAATGTCTTATGTAAGCTAGTCAAACGTAATGTCTCATAAGCAAGATTTTTGTAGTACCCAGCTTCTCTAAAATACGTAGTAATTAAATAAATTAGTGGGTCACTTTCATGATGAAAGAAAATTGAGATGGGATCCACCAATGAAAAGAAATATATAAAAATATCGAAAACAAAGTTGAGTACAGTGCCTAAAGTAATGCATATAGCTTCTTGTATATACTTTCACCTTAATTATTTTTCCGCTTCTAAAAGGTAATTAGCCCATACAGGCTACCCTCCGGAGGAAGTCGTTTTTCAACGATCAGCGGAGCAACCTCAATCAATTTTCCGCGACTCTCTCTGGGGACTTTGCGGCGATAAGTGGCGTTTTTTGGTGGGTCAATTGGCTTTTTCCGGCGGCATACCTTATTATTGATAAGTGATGTGGGGTTGTTTCTGATGATTGGGGCTGTGGTGCTTAACTTATTTTTTTAGATATGTGTGCAAAAATTGGCCGCCGCTAAAACGCCCCTTAATCCTCCACCCCCCTCCCCTCCCCCCAACTACTCTCCCTAATACCCACAAGATCTCTAGACAAGTCTAACTCACCCCAAAAACCCCCAACCAGCCCATGAAACCCCCACACACACACCACCCCCCCACCCCACCACCCCAACCCCCCCACCCCCCCCCCCCACCCCACCCCCCCCCCCCCCACACTGCTTTTTACCACCCTTATGAACTATCCTTAACACAAACACATCCACGGACTACTAACCACCATTAGAAACCGATCAATGACAACATAATGTACCCCCCATTGCCACAACTTTTGAGATGAATAAGATTTTTAAAAATTTCAAAAAAGAAAAATGATAAAAATTATTAAACAACTAAGGAAAAATCTGAAAAATTGCATAAAAGTCCTAAATGCTATGAAGAGCCTAGGAAAAATAAGCTGGATAAGCCAGCTTATCAAATAAGCTACGAAAAGCCCTAAATAAGCTACGGCTTATTAATAGGAAAAGGAACTAGAAATGGGTTTAAATATTAAACCATGCAAAGTATTACCGAAGAAGTCCCAAGGGCAGATGGTTTGAGTGTGTGGTGTGAAAGGTTGAGGGTGTTGAGGTCCAAGGTTCGAGCCTTGCTCACCTTGGACTTCCACCTTCCCTTTTTGCTTTTTTTTAAAAAAACTTTTTTACACAGCTTATAAATAAGCTGTAAACCAACAACTTTTGTGAAGACAAAATTTTTAAAACTTAAAAATAAGCCCGAAATAAGCAAAAGAAAATGACAGATTGGCTTTTTTATACTAAGACTAAATGGTTTAAACTGTTAAGCATTTTTAGACTAAATAAGCACATGGAAAAGAAAAATAAGCTAATGCATCTGATAAACTATACCTAATAAGCAAATAGGAATAAGTATAAGCAAAGGAAACAACCAGAAAAGCACTAAAAAGCCAATAAGCTAAATGGCCAAAACAGTTGGCCAAACAGCCAAGAAGGGCACCTTCTAGCTTATTTTTAAGCTAGGAGATGAAACCTTATGGCTAAGTAGCTTTTACCACTTAAAAGCTTGTTCAACAAGCTACAATAAGCAGCAAAGAGAAAACATTTTGAAAATCAAATGAACCATGAAAAAGCTGAATGAAAGTGGTGTTTTTACTGAAAAATTCACTTTTTGAAAAATCTAACTAAACCACTACTTTTAAGCTAAAATTAAGCTAAACAAACAGATCCTTATGACTCTAAGACCTCAAAACAGATCAAATTTAGACCTCAAAGAACATATAACATCTTTCAAAAATCATTTTGAAAATAAATAAGCATGAAAAAGCTAATAGAAAAAGCAGTTTTGACTAAAAAGACACTTAACAAACTTTTAACAGATTTTGACAAAAACTCAAATGGACAATTGCACACTTTAAAAATTCTTTCCTACTGCATTTTGAGGCATAATCATGCATAAAAACCACACTTAAAAGCTACTTTTCAAAAGCCTTATCAAATAAGCTAATAATATGTTTTTGGAACTACAGATTTAAGCATCTATTAGACAAGACCTAAAAACTCACTTTTAAGCTTAAAAACCTTTGAAAATAGATTAAAGTGACTTAAAAAAGGCTTGTATAAGTTAACCAAGTAACCCGAATAGTTTATTAACCAATTTGACCCACTTTGACTACTGACCCAAACACCCCTTTAAACATGATTTTTGCATTTTTTTTAAGCAATTAAAAACTGATTTAAGCTACAATTGTGCAATATCATATATCTAATAAGTATAAAAAGCAATATTAAGCAGATTTCAACAACAGATAAGCACTAGAATAAACTATGACAGATTATGCATTACTAAGCTATTTTTGACAGATTTTTGATAAAACTAGAACTAATGATTTTAAACTATAAGACTACTATTTTAAGCACTAAACATCTATAATAAGCTAAAATAAACAGATACAAACAAGAAATAAGCAGAAATAAGCAAATTCAATTTTTAAGCTAAAGATGACTTTGAGAACTTACAATGGTCCAAAGCTTATGCAGGTTGAAAAGATAAGCACAAACACATCCTATATGCTTCTCATGAAGCTCTAAACCCATGGCCATCCTCAATTTACCATGCTACATGAAATTGACAGTATGAAGATTTTTTGTGATTTTAAGAGACTTTAATCACTATAAGCTATTGAAAAGCTTATAGTGAACAAGTAACAGCTTAAGTGAGAGTAATAAGAGCTTATAAAAGCTTAGAGAACACTTTTTAACAATTATAGAACACGAATTTGGAAAACAGAAATTTTAACTAGAAAACTTAAATTTTATTAATACTTAAAAGAGGTTTACAAGATTTTGAAAACATAAGCTACACTACAATAAGCTAAAAAAACACTAAGCTAGATTAAAACTACATGCCTGTTAAGGCTTACAAAGAGTCCTATATATAAACTAGAATTCTTGGACTTGGTCTTCATCTTCTTGTCTTCTTCCCATTGTGTTTCTTTTGTGTGATAAAACTAAATGTGTGTTTCTTGTGTGAGGGAAGTCCAAATCATCATCATAGCCATTAATCTTTTTTGGTCACCAAGGGAGATGATCTGGTCCCTTGATTTCTTATCCTGTTCATCACCCAATGGGGTTGTGTGGGATTGCCAACATGGCAATTGGCCTGAAGTAGGGTTAGATTGGGATGGTGATGGTTTTGTCTTGTGTTGCAGGGGGCAGAGGTTGAAGACACAGATATGGCAATTTGGCGCCAAAGAAGGGTTTTGTGTTTGTATTCTTGTTTTGGTAATAACAGGGTTAAAGATTTGTGGGAATTAACACTTTTGGCCTCTCAATTTGTATGGTTTGATTGCATGGAAAGTCCTTGAGGTGTAAATGGGATAAGGGAGTTGGCAATTTCAGCCCTTGAGGTTGTATGTATGTATGTCATGGATGGTCCTGTGGTGAACAGGCTTAACAGCCGTTTGGTTTAATTGTTGTTTGGCTTAGGAGTTGGGCCAGATTTTATAGAAAAGGGGTTT
This sequence comes from Tanacetum coccineum, assembly GCA_026074375.1. Taxonomy (NCBI): domain Eukaryota; kingdom Viridiplantae; phylum Streptophyta; class Magnoliopsida; order Asterales; family Asteraceae; genus Tanacetum; species Tanacetum coccineum. The sequence goes on from BQNB010034863.1 coordinate 5,167, forward strand.
TGGGCTTTTTTAGCTTTTAAGGCTTATGTAATCTTTGATATAAATGCTTAATGGGTTATCCCGGCCCATTAGATGGGTGCGGGTTGGCCCATTAAGTATTTCTTCGGTTTCGGCTTCGGTTTTGGCTTTGACTTGTTGACTTTGACTGGTTGACTTTGACTTTGACTTTTTGACTGGTTGACTTGACTTTTCGCGCTCTTTTCATTCTCGTGCTCGGTTTTTTTCTCTTTGGCTTCGTTTTTGTCCTTTTCTTAAATATCCGTTACATGCACAATATAAATGCAAAACACACAAATACAATGTATTTTTGGTATGTTTTTAGTCTTTTAAGCACATTTTTAAAGGTCAAAGGTATGTGTATTTAAACACATACCAGTGATCCTATTGGTCCAGACATATGAAACATGATATGGAGAGCTATCCCGGTATCTAGTTTACTTTGTCTGTATCATTAGACCTAGTTGAATGATAGGTCGCATATTCAAACATATAAACATGTATGAGGTGATAAACATAATTAAACAATCAACGATAAATTAAGAAATCGATTTTCAAAACAAACCAAACATTAAACTTTCATTCAGATGGCTAATACCCGAGCGTATTAGCCCACAACCATTGTAATTATACAAGTGTAATCAAACAATTTAAAATCGAACGACTAAGAGAGTAATAATTACACGATGTCTTCTATGGATTCGTGATCAATGCTTAACCTTGGTGGCTGATCTTTAGTGAGTATGGTATAAAGAATATGATATTGCACCCTGAAAACTCATTTTTGAGTCCTTTATTTATAGTTGTTGAAAAATACTCGATACACCGTATCCAGTAAGGTCGATACGGTGTATTGGGCTGGATTCCTTGGAGTGCGCGCTACGTTTGTAATAAATCTTTGACATCATTCCCAATTTACTTAATTTATTGTATCTTCGAATAGTTATCTTCATGGATACGGCGTATGTAGAGAGAGTGAATGCGCCGTATTGGGAATTGGTTAAACGCGTTTTCTTGTGAAGTCTTGGCGCTGATACGCCGTATCTTTTTAGTTGGATATGGCGTATTGGTGAAAATTCAGCAATCCTCAAATGTCTTCGTTTTAGCTCCAAATTATGCGCCTTTTAGCGTGTCTTCACAAAACACTCATGAATTACAGCATTTATCAACTTTAAAGCAATTAAGTACCAAATAATGCAATAATTATATAAAAGTGGGCAAAACAGATGGGATAAATGATATAATAAAGTGATGTTATTTGATGTCATCAATTACTAACTTAACGGTTATTTAAATATGTAAACTGAAGGGACTTAAATTGACAAAATCCAAACCCAAAGGTGTGCTTGGTAATAGCCGGCCCCTATGGTTTTTTAAGGGGGTGTTTGTGTTGATTTAGAATTGAAGGGGTGGAGGAATTGGAATAAGGAATGAATAATGGTTTCCTTGTTCACCAAGGACTAGGTTTTGGGTGCCTATATAAACACCCTCACCCTAGCTCATTATTCATTCATTTAAAATCACTAAAAACCTAAATTGATTTTCGGTTTCCCCTCTCCTCCCAAAACTGAATTCGGTAAAACCCTAAAAGGGTAATTCGATTTCTCTTTCTCATCTTGATTGATTTCAGTGAAAACCCTAAAAGGGTTTTGGTGCGATTGGATTCCCACAAGCTCGATCATAAACTCAAGTTAATCAAGGGTTTTGGTTTGTTTTGTTCTCCAAGTCGACAACAACTTAAAACCTTTAGGGTTTTGATTTCTTGAATTTTGGCTTAACCGGATTTAATTAAAAGCCTAACTAGGGTTTGTGGTTTTCGGTTCATATACAAAGGTTGTTTGTGATTTTTGATTCAAGAAAATTGCAACACTCGGTGTTCGTGAGACGTGAAGTAAAGACTAGCATCTTGGCGTATTCGTTGGACGTGTTGTGTGAGCAACCATAGAGGTGACAACTTAGTCACTAAGTTTCAAGGTTAAAGATTCTCGTTGTTTGCTTTAAGTCATTCAACTAAAAGGTTAGTGTTTCTTTCTTTATACGTGTGTTAATCGTAGACGTCAAACTAGATCCATCCGCTGCGTACTCGTAGTAAACATGGTTTACTAGTTCTAAAATCCCAACATAAGCTAGAAAAATCAGCATTATTTACACTATCCAAACAACATATAAAAGCTGTTAAAAAACATCAGTATTTACGCTATCAAAACAACATATAAAAGGTGTTAAAAAATAGCAAACACAGTTGTAAAATCTGTATTGAAACATCCCTTTCTCTACTGTCCAAACAACTTATTAATGGTGTAAAAATCAGCATTTGAAAGCTGTAAAAATTAGCATTTAAAAAGCTGTAAAAATTAGCATTTATTAGGTGTAAAAAGTAGCATATAAACTTGTAACTTGCAAGCTGGTGTGTCATAATTCAGAGAGAATAGGTAAGCTGGTGTGCAAGAAATCAAAAAGTTTACGTAATCACGTACACCCCCTCTTTACTTGTAGTCTCATTTTCATGTTAAGTTTAGGTAATAGGAATAAGCGAATGAGTTCATTCTGTTTCTCACAACAAGGCAGAAACAATAGATAATCCCAAACACCCACTTTTTACTTGTAGGATGATGTGCATATCAAGATTAGGACCGAGGGAATTAGTTGTGGTGGATTTGTAAATTCTTGTAAGTTAATGTGCAACAAAGCAGAAAGATCAAGTAATCACATACACCCTTTTTTGGTTGTAGTCTAATTAGAAAATCAAGTAGGATTCTTCTACATAGATCTATCTGCATCTTCATGTACATTTATGTTATAGTGTCAATTATCAAAATACATAATGTAAGGCTTACTATATGGTAAGAGACATATATCTGGCAATAATGTCACTTACATATTATGCCTTATGGACAATTACTACTTTAGATGTAATAACAATTAGCAACATAAATAACATGATCTTGTCACAAAGCATTATGAACTTTATGTTCTTTTATACATTATTGAGTAAGTACTACTATTTGGTTTCAACTGGCATTCAATGAGCACATATTCAGAAAATGTTAACCAAAAAAATTGAATTAATCTACATCTGCCTTTTACATGGGTACTTTTGTAACACTGGAAACTCGCATCTTAAACAAATTTCAGGAAAGGGAAACAAAGTGAAATTTACCTGAATGAGATGCCAAGCACAATCCCATGCAGCCCTCAAGAAAACTGTAGCCATTCCTTCTACAAATCTGCAATTTAATGAACACGATAAGCATGCTCTTTAATTAAAAGAATTACTTGGCTAAACATATAAAAACCATTATATATACAATTTAGAGAAGACTGTTTAATGGACTCTCTGCGGCTATTGTATCAAACGCACCTTACCCTGCACATGGTAGCCCATCACTGGCATCTGAACACTTAACACTGCCTTTGCTGTCATATATTGACATGTTTGTTAGAAAATTTATGTGCATTAGCAATAAGAAACACGATTATATTAATATTTACAGTATAAGCCAAATGTCATCCCATGTAATTGAAATAATCATAATAGTTTTTCAATGGCACTACAAAATTCAAATGTATGACACTACACTATAAACAATTTTAAATTTGTGTAAGTTTAGATCTTGAATCGATGACGTATTCAACCCTAGAAGTTTGTCATAACCAAATATATCCTAGGAAAACTTATAGTATCTAATTAAAAAATGAAAAATAAAATCAATAAGTGAGACATGTATGTTTCTTCGTAACCAATTTGACATGTCTCTTGCATATGTCGTAACATATGTCTCTTGCATATGTCATGAAATCGAGATAAACCTTCTATGACAGGATAATTTAATATATAAGAACAACTAAACTTGGAAGCTATATGATAATTTAATAAGGAACGCCTTCATGAGTGGTTATAACAATCACCTACAACCAAAAGCCACTCATAATCCTTGGAAGATATATGATAGTTCAATAAGGCAATACTCATAAAAACAACTAAACTGGATCCACATCTATATAATGTGAAAAAAAGAGTACCTCGTCGCCCATCTCACGTAAATGTTTAATGTGACTGGTTCTCCAAGACCATGATAAGTTGCATACTTGTTCACTTTTCTACCTCTATCACAGTCAAACAAAACTGCTAAATGTAACCAAAATCATTCATAGAAGCAATATAATAAACGCATATTAGAACACAGAATCAACATATACCATCTTAGCTTCATCATCATTTGATCAAACATATGGTGTGCATAAATTAATATAATAAAACACAAGAACAAACCAAACCATAAGAACATATAATTTACCTTCAAAGTTGCTTGACAAAAACATCATACTACAACATAACATCAATTGGATGACTGCTACAATATTAGCAAAACATTAGGAGTGTCACACCCTGCCAAGGAAGAAACGGTCCACCAATTCCCCGCCAAGGCGGAAAACCAACGAGAAAACCGTAACTTCCCCATAATTTAATCACACAAAACCACAAATGGGTGGGTCCCCAACCAATAGAGAAAAACACTACAGATTTATAAAAGGACACGAATGTGTCCCCCCCCCAATGATCAAATACCAATAACAACAAAACAAAGGAAATTGCAAATCCTTTTTTTGCAATTAAATGGAAAAAAAGGGGGCCCCCTCCATCCAACACAAAGACCAATGTCCCCTCGCAAAACCCTATTTTAAAACTAAATATCAAATTTTTCCCTGAATTTTTTCCTTTTTGCAAAACCAAAAAATATGAACGAAATCCCAAATGCAAAAACTTCCCCAAATGGCCCCAAATCCTAATGGTCCCCCCCCCACCCCCTTCTCTAAGCCACTTTATTATTAAACTTTTCCCAACACCTTTCCATAAATGCTTCACCTAAAAAAAGAATGCTTAAAAAACGTTCCCCCAAACCCAATGGTTGGTGAGAGTCCCCCCCATAGGTATTTTTTTTTTTTTTGTTTTTTTTTAGACGACCCAACCAATACAAGAAAATTTTTTAAAAAAATCAATTACTATGAATTTAATTATAAACAAAAAACATGCAGGACAATTTTAAGCTAACTAATTATTACATGCTAAACAATGCAATTCGTCCCTAAACCAATCACCAAATTGGGACCGAAAACGTAATCCCCCGATCAAAACCAATAAAAATTCCCATCAATAATAAGTCCCACCCCCCCCCCCCATGGGAGAAAGAAATGCCTATTCCCTGAATCCAAACTCCTTTGGTATCCGTTAATCCCTACAACAATAATCAATACCCCCCAATTAACGAAGTAAAAGGCCGAAAAAAACCAAAAAAATCAAACTCAATCCACAAGAGACCGAATTCATCGCCCTCCTAGGGGAAATTTCATACCTACAAATTAGGCCCGAAAACCCTTTAATTTAACCCCTTCCAAAAGTAGGCGAAAAAAACCAATCTCCAAAACCTTAAATCAACAATGAGGACGATTACAACGCTTCCTTTATTGATGTTTTTCCAATCCGACATGGGGCAAAAAAAAAAACCCATAAATAATATTTAATACTTACATAAAAAAAGTCCATTGCCAAATCCAATTTTTAAAACCCAAATTAATCCACAAGTAATTTTAAAAAAAAACATATTCAAACATATTTTTTTTTTTTTGCATCATTTTTTCCATCCCAAGGAAAACCCATAGTAAAAAAATAGACCATGAAAACTCCACATGATGCTGCACTTTTTAAACTTTAACAAAAAATCTTTTGCAACAACCACCTACTTCTCTATAACCAAAGGCTCTGATACCAATCTGTCACACCCCGCCAAGGCGGAAACACGAGGCGTAACTTCATGGATATCATCACAACACAATGGTGTCAACAATAGAGAAACACTACATGATTATAAAAGACACGATGTGTCATGACAATACCAATAAAACAAACAAAGGAACTGCATCTTGCATTAATGAAAAAAGGGGTCTCATCAACACAAAGACAATGACTCGCAAACCTATTAAAACTAATAACATTCTAGAATTCATGCAAACAAATATGAAACAAAATCAAATGAAAACTTACAATGCCATCCTAATGGTCTATCTAGCCATTTTTATTAACTCACCTTCATAACGCTCACCTGAAAATGATGCTTAAAACGTCAACACAATGGTTGGTGAGAGTCATAGGTTTTACGACACCAATACAATATTTAAATCAATTACTGTGATTAATAAAAACAAAACATGGCAGGACAATTAAGCTGACTATTATACATGCTAACATGCATTCGTCTAAACAATCACCATTAGGACGGAACGTGTCCACCGATCCAAACCACAAAATTCATCATATAGTCATGGAGAGGAATGTTATCCCCGATCCCAGACTCTTGGTACCGTATCTACATAATATCATACCCACACAAAGTAGGCGAAAACCAAATCCAAACTCAATCACAAGGAGACGATCATACTCCATGGATGTCATACCCACAATGTAGGCGAAACCTCATACCTACAAAGTAGGCAAAAACCAATCTCAAACTAAATCACAATGAGACGATCACTCTTCATGGATGAGATACGACATGCAGCACATAAACATATAATAGCTTCATAAAAGTCCATGCATCAATTAAACCACATAATCACAATAATTAAAACATTTCAAAATATATTTTGCATCATTTCCATCCTAAGAAAAACATAGTAAATCTGACCCATATTTACTGTTTTGACAACTTTTCTTGCGAAAATTATTTGACTAACTTTCCGACATCAAAACCTTTCGGGGCTGGACTTCTTGGAAACTATACTCTCTGAATTTAATTTTAGGATCAATAAAATTGATGATTGCTATTTTTATAACCAAGTTATGACCCTCGCAACATGACCTAAAGAATCTGCCTAGTTTTTAGTTCTGAATTTACAATAATTAAACCTAATTAGCATACCCAAAACCCTAATTATTATCTCTAAAATGATTTTTGATGATCAAAACCCACTAATTATAGAATATTCTTAAACCCTAATCCATTCCATCAATAATTGTTACAAGCTTTAAAAGAATTAAACAAGAACGGGATTGAAGATCATACATAAACCTTTTACTTGATTACCCTTGAATCACCACCCTAATTCTTGATAAAAAAAATATTTTTTTTTCTCTTCTTCTTGATGGTACGGTCGAACAAAACAAAGAGGAAGAGAAGACTAGATTTTGTATTTATAGGCTACACCTAGTTTCCAAATCCTTATCTAATACTAATTTGTTTCCACTTAAAACTTTTTTTTCTCTCTTTTTTCTTAACCGACCGGCCAAACACCCCTTTTTATTATTTTATTATTTATTATTTTTTTTATTATTATTTACACCAAAAACCCTTAATTTTTTTTTATATTTATAAAACCTTTTATTTATTTTCAAAACCCTTTAAATCAAAACTAGCTTAATTAATTATAAATTAAATTCATTTCTAAATTTATTTTTCCTAACTTATTGCTACTAAAATCTATCTAACTAAATTTCTAACTTAATTTTCTATTCTCACGAATTCCTATTATTTAAATACGTAAATACATAATATGTACACATAAAATACATACACACATAAAATTATACCATCATTTTCATTGTCCCTAAAATGTGAACAAAATGAAAAATGCCCATCACAACCATAACCTCAATCACAATGAGACGATCACGCTCACGGATTGATAGCCAAACTCATATAAGAACACATAAACACATAATTATAATAGCACACTATGATGATCAAATCAATACTAACGGGTTGACTAACCTGCTCAAAGCATAGTTGTCACAGTATCCCCTCCTTAGGGAAATCTCGTCTCGAGATTTAACTAGTAGGTTCAACACCATCATTAACAAACAATTAGGTATACTTAGCTTTCATTTGGTCCTTACGTTCCTACGTGAACTTAGGGCCACGCTTTGAATCTCATCTAACTTTCACGATCAAAAACCCACTGTTTACAACTTCGCTTGCCCATACAAGGGTACAAATAGCAGTATAACAACTCTAAGCAAAAATGAACATCCAACTTCATGAACATCGCTAGTCTTTGAGGAAACTCGTCAAAAATCTTAAGTTGTCTAACAACGTCATTCATAACCTAACCCCGCAATTCATCAAACAAGAACTGTCTTGGAACTAAGTTATGAGTTGTTACAAAGCTCAACGTTTTTGAAGAATCGGCTCGAGTTCGAGTTTATCAAAATTTAACATTAACCAAACCACCTCAGAACATTCAAGGGTGCACTAAAGTCTGCCAGTAACCTTATGTGTCCAACTTTACTTAGTACTTCCAATGATAGCTTGCTCAACGAGCAAATATGGATACTTAGTTTTTATGAAATCCTCATGACCTTGCTTCGAGTTCCAATGGAGTTAACTAGCAGAATCCTACTACACTTCAAACTTTTAACCTCATGATCGATAATCTCAACAGGTTCTTCAACAAAACGAAGAGTTTTGTCTACCTTAATTTCTTCTAAATGCACATGCAGATTTGCATATGTCCAATACTACTTTAAATTTGAAACACATCAAATATACTACTAAATTATTGAGATAATCTTAATCAATAGGCCATAGGACCGATCCAACTACCTGAACATCGCCCGTCTTCGAGGAAACTCGTCAAAAACCTTAAGTTGTGTAACAACATCATTCATAACCTATTTGACCCCGCAACTCGTCAAACAAGAACTGTCTTGGAACTAAGTTATGAGTTATTACAAAGCTCAACGTTTTTTAAGAATCGGCTCGACTTCGAGTTTATTCAAAATATAACATTAACCAAACCACATAAGAACATTTAAGGGTGCACTAAAGTCTGTCAGTAACCCTATGTGTCTAACTTTACTTAGTACTTCCAACGATAGCTTGCTCAACGAGCAAATATGGATACTGTAGATTTTTTGTTTTATTGAAATCCTCATATGACCCTCAGCTTCGGTTCCCAATGACTTAACAATCGAATCCTACTTACGTTTTAAAAGTCTTAACCTCACGGTCATATAATCTCTACGGGTTTCACGAACAAAATGAAGAGTTTTTTCATACCTTAGAATTCTTCTATAAGCAACATGCACATTGTATCCCCGCTAAATACTTCTTTAAATTGAGACACAACAAATACGCTACTAAAAATATCGTAGACAAACTTTATCAATAGCCGAAGGACCTATCCCATTAAAATGATCTCAAATGGTCCACATATCTTGGTAATGACCAATTCCTTTCCTTTCAAAATGCACTACATAATACCCAGACGACACTTCCAACATCACTTTATCACCAACTTCAACTCTAAATGTTTACGCATATTGCCAACATAGCTCTTTTGGCAATCTCTAGCCATTTTGGGATTTTCTTTAATCAACATCACCTTATTTGTTGTCTCTTGTACCAATTCTGATCCATCAAGCGAATTTCTCCAATTTTAGCCCAAAGAACATGTAACCTACACTTCCTTCCATACAATGCTTCAAATAGAGCACATCAAACACCCGAATGATAACTATTATTATAGAAAATTCTGCTAACGGTAGGTGAACATCCCAATTGCCACCAAAATCTATCACACATGCCCTTAACATATCCTCCAAAGTCTGAATCGTACGCTCACTTTGTCCATCCGTTTGAGGATGATAAGTCGTACGCATGTTTTAGCCATATTCTCAATGCCTTATATAGTGTCTACCAAAGCCGCGAAGTAAATCTTCCACCACGATCTGAGATGATCGACCACAAAAAACATGTATCATCCCATGCCTTGTTACTATCTCATTAGTGTAAAGTCTCGCCAAATTCTCCAATTTAAAATCTTCACGTACTACCATGTAATGGGCATACCTTAGTCAGTCTATCGACTATTACCCAATTCGTATCACAACCACTACTTGATCTTGGCAAACTTGTAATAAAGGCCATAGTTATTATATCTTACTTCCACTCGGGTATCTCTAGTTGTTACAATAAACCCGAAGGCCTTTGATGATCAGCCTTCACTTTTGAACAAGTTAAGCCTTTGCTAACATACGTAGCAATATCCTTCTTCATACATGGCCACCATACATACCTCTAAGGTCATAGTACGTCTTATTTGTTCTCGGATGTACCAAATACCTCGATGCATGAGCCTCGTCCATAATTAATTTCCTTACATCATCTATTGGTGGAACCCATATAAAATTCATACCTCCATCTTCCTTTGACGCATATTCAACTCCTTCTGTTTGAATATGTGTTGAAGACTCTTATGAACGGTATAGATGACACTCTTTGTTTCATACGAATAACGCCTCCAAGTCTTAAGAGCAAACACTAATGTTCCCAATTCTAGGTCGTGTGTTGTATAATTCTTCTCATGGATCTTTAGCTGCCTCGATGCATAGGCGGTTACCTTGCCTTTTTGCATGAGTACACAACCTAATCCTTGATTCGACGCGTCGCAGTAAACTACAAACTCTTTGGATCCATCAGGCAATGACAATATTGGTGCATCACATAAATTGTCCTTCAACGTCTGAAAAGCTTCCTCTTGTTCCTTGGCCCACTCATACTTCCGAATCTTCTGCGTCAGTGAAGCAAGGGGTTTAGCAACCTTAGAAGAATTCACGATGAAACATCGAGAGTAACCTGCCAATCCTAAGAATGATCATATCTCGGATGGCGTCTTAGGTACTTTTTAATTCTTCATTGCTTCTATCTTACTAGAGTCCACGTAAATATCATTGCTGTTAACCACGTGTCTGAGAAAACGCACTTCTTGTAGCCAGAATTCATACTTGGAAAACTAGGCAAACAACTTTTCCTTCTTCTTGAACAACACAGGTGCTCCCCACAGAGAGTGACTTGATCGAATAAAACGTATATCAAACGAATCCTAAGGGTTACAAACTATCGAATAGGGTAGCAAACGAATATCGAATCAAAGGCTAGAAAACATCTAAGGGATTTCACATATGGAAATAGATGCGGATCAAATGTCATAAGAATCCTTAAAAGAAGCCATAGAATACATGCACCGATAGAAAACGCAAACGAAAGAATCAACAAGCGTACCACGACAAAATAAACACATAACGAATAACAATACGTATCAAGATTGATAAATGAAAAGATAGGATTCTTATACCAATAACCGACTTTACTCGAAAGAACCAACTAAATAATGTTTTTATAAAAATCAATTTAAAGAAAGTCGTTTTAATTATAAAAAATCGTCTTAAATATAATCTTTATAAAATTCATTTTAATCATGGTTGTCATAAAATCCAGAGACAGTTATTTAACAGTGTATCGCATCTTACCCATATAAATTACTTTAAACATCCTTTTTATAATTATAAAATTTATCAAAAACAAGCATAAAAAAATATTATCATATCTTATTCATAAATATTATCTAAAAAATAGTTTTGTCAGTCAACCAATTATCATATTGTTTCAAAATTTATTGTAAACATAGTTTCTTAAAAAAACAATAAAGAGACATTTCCATAAAAGTGTTGTATTCATAAAATCATTTCAAAATAGTTTTCACCAAACACCATCAAGATATACTTTAAAAGGTTTTCATAATTCGACATTAATATAAATTGTATTACTCAAACAAGGACATCGTAATACCAAAAGTGGTTGTAAAATACCGTAAAGACTCTAACATAATTTTATTGGTTGAAAACAAAAGAAAGTATAAAGAACCATATAGTCAGACTAACAGTGAAACAAACATGCACAAGAGAAATTCATACGAAGACATTACGAACCAAAAGAAGAACGTAATGACTCATCCGTACTCACGATCGAAAGAATAACCATCGAAAACGTCAGTACTAACATGTCACAACATGTTACGAAAACCAAAGGATATATAAAGAACGGAGTAATGATATGCACTAATATTTTAGGAACAATTAGTGCTTAAAAGAAAATTTTGATACTCATACGAGTAATCAATACAACGAAAGAACCAATGGAACGTACCAATATCCAAAGAAGCAGATCCGAACAACCAATATTCATCAAGACACGGAATAGAAAAGTTATATCATCCATACCATTATGGTACAAATAAGGAATGCTAAAATGAGGGTTATATATCCGAACGAATAATCGAGCAGACGAATAAACTCAATAATCATAATAATAGCATTAACGGGTATCCGGGGTATCCGCAAGAGATAGATAGAAGGAAAACTTACTAACTTCATAATTATTAATAAAACAACCGCACATAATATAACATCTTACACTAGCAACTAACAAGCAAATACCGATCAATGCAATCAGGGTCACAAGTCTACGTGTGTAATTCCTTTATAATTATGTTGGCCACCAATAGAATTAATAATTGGCCCCTTTCCACACTATACTTACTTCCAAGACTACACCTCTCAATGATAACGCACATATAAGCACATATACCACATTTCACATCTTAAACCACTCTAATATAACACAGAAAGGTTGCTCCATCAAAGAAATACTTACTTATATAAAGATAAAATCGAAACGACATAAAGAAAAGAAAGTCTCGCAACGCCACCAAAACACAAAATATCTAAAAGAAATAATCAATAGCATCATGACTAAGTAAAAGACGGAATAAACTTATGATGGGCCTCGCTTGGGTTTAACTTTGCCTTCGCAAGAAGTCTACCTACTCATGCGGGTCCACAGGCCTACTACGAGCATTTCGACAACGATCAACTACTCTATCACCCCTTTAGTTTTCCATAAGAGGTTTCCTTCTCAGGCTCCTCTTTTTGATCACTATAACGCTTAAGTCGAATTGGGAAAATGGTTCCCCAACAAAACTTCTTACGGATAAGGGAGACATAGCTATAAATAGTAAGGAATTAATATATATCATATTAAATAATAGTAGACAAAATAGCTAAATAAAAGTTAGACAAAATAAGAAATAAAAGCTATATAATTAGGGGAAAGTATAACAGTTATAATACTAAACACTTAGGCCCTAAACACTTAGGCCCTAAAATGCAACTATATGAAGGACTCCTAGGTTATAGTCTAGGCCAAACCACCTACTTCTCTATAACCAAAGGCTCTGATACCAATCCACAAAGCATTATGAACTTTATGTTCTTTTATACATTATTGAGTAAGTACTACTATTTGGTTTCAACTGGCATTCAATGAGCACATATTCAGAAAATGTTAACCAAAAAAATTGAATTAATATACATCTGCCTTTTACATGGGTACTTTTGTAACATTGGAAACTCAAATCTTAAATAAATTTTAGGAAAGGGAAACAAAGTGAAATTTACCTGAATGAGATGCCAATCACAATCCTATGCAGCCCTCAAGAAAACTGTAGCCATTCCTTCTATAAATCTGCAATTTAATGAACACGATAAGCATGCTCTTTAATTAAAAGAATTACTTGGCTAGACATATAAAAACCATTATATATACAATTTAGAGAAGACTGTTTAACGGACTCTCTGCGGCTATTGTATCAAACGCACCTTACCCTGCACATGGTAGCCCATCACTGGCATCTGAACACTTAACACTGCCTTTGCTGTCATATATTGACATGTTTATTAGAAAATTTATGTGCATTAGCAATAAGAAACACGATTATATTATTATTTATAGTATAAGCCAAATGTCATCCCATGTAATTGAAATAATCCTAATAATTTTTCAATGGCACTACAAAATTTAAATGTATGACACTACACTATAAACAATTTTAACTTTGTGCAAGTTTAGATCTTGAATCGATGACGTGTTCAACCCTAGCATTTTGTCATAACCAAATATATCCTAGGAAAACTTATAGTATCTAATTAAAAAATTAAAAATAAAATCAATAAGTGAGACATGTATGTTTCTTTGTAACCAATTTGACATGTCTCTTGCATATGTCGTAACATATGTCTCTTGCATATGTCGTGAAATCAAGATAAACCTTCTATGGCAGGATAATTTAATATATAAGAACAACTAAACTTGGAAGCTATATGATAATTTAATAAGGAACGCCTTCATGAGTGGTTATAACAATCACCTACAACCAAAAGCCACTCATAATCCTTGGAAGCTATATGATAGTTTAATAAGGCAATACTCATAAAAACAACTAAACTGGATCCACATCTATATAATGTGAAAAAAAGAGTACCTCGTCGCCCATCTCACGTAAATGTTTAATGCGACCGGTTCTCCAAGACCATGATAAGTTGCATACTTGTTCACTTTTCTACCTCTATCACAGTCAAACAAAACTGCTAAATGTAACCAACATCATTCATAGAAGCAATATAATAAACGCATATTAGAACACAGAATCAACAAATACCATCTTAGCTTCATAATCATTTGATCAAACATATGGTGTGCATAAATTAATATAATCAAACACAAGAACAAACCAAACCATAAGAACATATAATTTACCTTCAAAGTTGCTTGACAAAAACATCATACTACAACATAACATCGATTGGATGACTGCTACAAAATTAGCAAAACATTAGGAGTGTCACACCCCGCCAAGGCGGAAACACGAGGCGTAACTTCATGGATATCATCACAACACAATGGTGTCAACAATAGAGAAACACTACATGATTATAAAAGACACGATGTGTCATGACAATACCAATAAAACAAACAAAGGAACTGCATCTTGCATTAATGAAAAAGGGGTCTCATCAACACAAAGACAATGTCTCGCAAACCTATTAAAACTAATAGCATTCCAGAATTCATGCAAACAAATATGAAACAAAATCAAATGAAAACTTCCAATGCCATCCTAATGGTCTCTCTAGCCACTTTTATTAACTTCAACACCTTCATAATGCTCACCTAAAAATGATGCTTAAAACGTCAACACAATGGTTGGTGAGAGTCATAGGTTTTACGACACCAATACAAGATTTAAATCAATTACTGTGATTAATAAAAACAAAACATGGCAGGACAATTAAGCTGACTATTATACATGCTAACATGCATTCGTCTAAACAATCACCATTGGGACGGAACGTATCCCCCGATCCAAACCACAAGATTCATCATATAGTCATGGAGAGGAATGTTATCCCCGATCCCAGACTCTTGGTATTGTATCTACACAATATCATACCCATACGAAGTAGGCAAAAACCAAATCCAAACTTAATCACAAGGAGACGATCACGCTCCATGGATTTCATACCCATAAATTAGACGAAACCTCATACCCAAAAAGTAGGCGAAAACCAATCTCAAATTAAATCACAATGAGACAATCACGCTCCATGGATGTCATACGACATGCAGCACATAAACATATAATAGCTACATAAAAGTCCATGCATCAATTAAACCAAATAATCACAGTAATTAAAACATTTCAAAACATATTTTGCATCATTTCCATCCCAAGAAAAAAATAGTAAAATAAGACTATGAAACTCACTTGATGCTCAGCTACTTGACAAAATCTTGCACACAATCTAAACACAACAAAAACATAAGTTACACTCGGTTAGGGAAATGCCCAAGCCAATGTAACAATCATATGATGGACTTCTAAACCTTATACTAAGTTTATAATCCTTTAGATATATCTCCCACATCATTTTCATACCCTATATGACCTTATTCATTAACTTCCACTTTTACAGTTTCTGGCTGAATTTTGTAGTCACTTCATGACCACAAATAAAATACTAAAACACCTAATTGATGGTTCTCCTTACATCCCATAGCTCCCCAATGAGTTGTGAGCTACTGTGATGTTTTAGAAAAAATAATACTAAGTGGAACTATTTTATAAAAATTCATCATTACAAAGTACTCAGATTCGGATCTGAACGCACACCAAAAAGTTTGATGTCTTTAAAAATACATAGAAAATTTTTTATCACTAGAACTTTGAATTAGAGTTATTAGACACCTAAAATATGACCTCTGATTTTTGTCTAACCCCAATTTGAAGTTTAAGTAGGGGTTTTACTCCTCGAAATCAGACCCAAATCTGACCCGTATTTACTGTTTTGATAACTTTTCTTGCGAAAATTATTTGACTAACTTCCCGACTTCAAAACCTTTCGAGGATAGACTTTTTGAAAACTAGACTCTCTGAATTTAATTTTAGGCACAAGAAAATTGATGATTTCTATTTTTATGACCAAGTTATGACCCTCGCAAAATGACCCAAAGAATCTGCCCAATTTTTAGTTCCGAATTTACAATAATTAAACCTAATTAACATACCCAAAACCCTAATTATTATCTCTAAAACGATTTTTGATGATCAAAACCTACTAATTACAGAATATTCTTAAACCTTAATCCATTCCATCAATAATTGTTACAAGCTTTAAAAGAATTAAACAAGAACGGGATTGAAGATCATACCTAAACCTTTTACTTGATTACCCTTGAATCACCACCCTAATTCTT
Organism: Tanacetum coccineum; assembly: GCA_026074375.1. Lineage (NCBI taxonomy): Eukaryota > Viridiplantae > Streptophyta > Magnoliopsida > Asterales > Asteraceae > Tanacetum > Tanacetum coccineum. The sequence goes on from BQNB010034863.1 coordinate 21,591, forward strand.
GATAAAAAATATTTTTTTTCTCTTCTTCTTGATGGTACGGTCGAACAAAACAAAGGGGAGGAGAAGACTAGATTTTGTATTTATAGGTTACACCTAGTTTCCAAATCTTTATCTAATACTAATTTGTTTCCAACTAAAACTCTTTTTTTCTCCCTTTTTTTTCTTAACCGACCGGCCAAACACTCCTTTTTATTATTTTATTATTTTTTTTATTATTATTATTATTATTTACACCAAAAACCCTTAATTTTTTTTTTATATTTATAAAACCTTTTATTTATTTTCAAAACCCTTTAAATCAAAACTAGCTTAATTAATTATAAATTAAATTCATTTCTAAATTTATTTTTCCTAACTTATTACTACTAAAATCTATCTAACTTAATTTTCTATTCTTACGAATTCCTATTATTTAAATACGTAAATACATAATACGTACACATAAAATACATACACACATAAAATTATACCATCATTTTCATTGTCACTAAAATGTGAACAAAATGAAAAATGCCCATCACAACCATAACCTCAATCACAATGAGACGATCACGCTTACGGATTGATAACCAAACTCACATAAGAACACATAAACACATAATTATCATAGCACACTATGATGATCAAATCAATACTAACGGTTTGACTAACCTGCTCAAAGCACAGTTGTCACAAGAACCTAATTATCAACCAAAATTATCATCCAAGGCAAACTTGTGATAAGTAGATGGTTATGCTTATTAAACAAACCCGTCAATAAAAATAAAAACATTATACTAATTATCACCCAATATAGTCACTTGCCAATCCACCATAAACGTAACCAAGAGCACCAACTGTAAATATGCACATGTAAAATATTCCCAGCATGAGCATATGTATTATAACAAAATCAGAAAAGGTTGATCTTGGGTATAAAAATGCTTTCGGGTTATTTATTAGTTTGTGGATACAATTAGAAAAAAATGCTCAAGTCAATCAAACAAAGATAAAAGACCAAAAAAATCAATTAAAACACAAGTGAAACAAATCGATGGATTAACCCTAATATTGCAAAACTAAAATTAAGAACCCATAGTATACCAGATAATTAACCGTAAAGACGAAGATCATACATGATCGAAGCATACCTTAAGTGGCTTAATTTGTTAAAATTGAATTGGTGGAATTGAAGCGTAGGTATTTCACGTGATAGTGGTAATTTTTGAATTCGTGATTTAGATTAGGAAATGAGTTACCGTAAGTTTGAATTGCTTCCGGTTTGTTAGTGAAAATTTTTAGGGATGTAGTTAATGAAATGATTTAGTGGATTTGTTTAAAGTCAATTATTCAAAAATGAGTAATACTTTTAAACATGACTTTGTGGCGTGGCAATTTCATATCACAACTTATGGGTTAGTCCATTGGTTGATGCGCTTGCATGTGTCTGTACTCACCATGGTTCGAATCTGGCCAGTGATTTAACATTAATGTGTCGTGTGCTGAGGTGGATATATGATGTGGGCATAGCTGACGTGGACTTATGACATGGAGTTTATCATGTCCGAGTGTTATGACTTGTCCCATATATATATAAAGATTTCCCTCTTGTAACATCTGCTATCTACTATAGTAAAAAGATTTCATATTTGAAAAGAATACAATCGGTTTTTTTGAAAGGCAATAATATATTAAAAACACTAACAAAAATGAAACAAACAAACAGCATTATACCTCTCCAAGCAAGACGATTAAAGAGAGAAGAACCCAACGAAAAAAAATACAAAGTTTACAACAACCACGAATCGAATAAAAACAACAAACTATCTAAATCTGAATAAAAAGAAAATGAAAGACCATGTACCATTGCTTGGACTTATAAAATCTTGCAGACACAACATTCTTTAAATCTTGCAAGCTTTAATCGGATCCGAGCACCAATCTAACCATGACGAAATTGCTCCTCTTGATCTATTAGATATCCAAAAGAATGAGAGAACCTGTAGCTCATCATAAATTGTAGTGAGATTAGAGACTTTATTTTCAAACACACCCTCTTGTTACGAGTGCACCACACAAGATATAACATCGACCAACACACCGCTTGCCAAATTGATTTTTCTTTCAAGTTGAGACTATTATTATCAGTATGGCTAATAATATCTTGAATAGACCCAATATTGAAACGTCCCATATCCTACCACTTAAAAACTTTATTCCAACCCTCCACACACCTTGAACACTTTAAGAAGCAATGTTCCACCGTTTCTATTTCGTCTTTACAATGTGGACAAGGCGTTGAATTTAGATCCATACCAAGGTAATCAAGCCAAGTAAACATCAAAAGTCTTCTTTTTTGTAGACGCCAAATAAAGATACATATTCTCCTTGGTATGAGCTTGCTCCACTTTGTCTCTTGTATTCCATTCGTCTTGTTTAGTATCTTGTCATCAATCATCTCTCTTAGTCTCTTAATCATAAAAATTCTATCATCGACATCTCAAGTTCTAACACATTTGGAATAAAGAAATTAATTAAATCCATCAATTCATCAAGATCACCCGCCCCCTGCCTCTTAGATTTCTAGCCCAACCCAAAGCCAACCCCATGACTCCCGTTCCTGTATTCGTTTTTCACCAACCGTGATTCATTGATTCATTTCTAATCTATATAGCCTAGGAAAATTGTCACTAGGAAATTCGTTTATCATAAGTATGTAATCTTCACGTTTAATTTCAGTGCAAAATTTTAAAGTTAAAGTACAAAAATATCTTCAACGTAAAAATGGCATGTGAAGTTGTCTTTAAACTGTGAACTTACTCGATAAAACTAGAAAAAATTAAATCACAAGGAATTAGAGATTGTAAGAAGTTTAATTGCACCAAAATTAACTCCAAAATTAACTCCATAACACATTTTCTTCAAAATAAAAGTAAATCGTGAAGTTGTCGCTTTATTTTGAATTCGCTCAAGGAACTAGAGGCCGGTTATAAATCTTTTATATAATAAAAGAATTACTACGTATATTATTTCAGAGTGCTTTTATCAAAACAATCTTATGGGGAAAAAATTAGGCCAATCAGGTTGCTTGATTTTTACATGTGGACAAAATCGTGCAACTTAATTTTTTAATAAAAATTCAAAATTGCATCGATTTTAGTCAAAATTAGCAAAATTCGTGTAGAAGAAAAAAAACCACAAAAAAGTATATATGTTAAAAATGCGATAAAAAACTTATAAAAAGATAAGGGAAGTAATAAAACTTTAGTGGTTGAATTTTTAATAAATTATATAGAGTTAAGTGTAAATTTATAAATTTTCATGTTTTTAATAACTTCTAAAAAATAAACAAATAACTCATTAGACTTTATACCGCTAGAATTAATATTTTAAAAACACAACACATATGTTGTTTTAAAAATACAACATATATATGTGCACATACAAGATTATTAATATTAAAATAAAAGCACAAATTATTTTATGCGTTCAATAAGGACTTATTATTATTGCATTTAATAAGTTTAACACATGCGTACGGCTAAATTATTATTAACATGAGTATAAATATCAAATGTAAGCATGGGGTACTGTGGTATGAAAATAAATATACGCGATTCTACTTATAAGAGTGACTCATGTAATTCTTATTTAAAGTTTATATAAGAATATTCGGAAAAACATATTTAAAAACCTTTTTATTTTAACTTCATAAACGCTTATCATGTGTTATTAACCTCGCATATTATGTACAACATAATATCAATAGTTAAATTTAAACACCAACATCAAACTCAACATCCATGTCAGTCATACAAAGTTAAATCTTTCATCAAACGAAAATCTTTACAATGTATAAATCAATATTAATACATAATGAAATTTTTTATGTAAAAACTCATGCATAATTATTAGTTGTACTTATATCAGAATTACCAAAAATTAAGCACGAGCGAATTTTATATGTTCGTACGATAAAGCAAAAAAAATTAAATAAATATGATATATATGTAAACCCCGTGCTTACACGGCATTTATACCTAGTAAAATCACTAAAAAATATTTCTTAAAAGACATTATTCTCACATTATTATTAAAATGTGAAGTTTTAATTAAAATTGAAATTTTTAGAGGAATCTAAACAAATTTGACGAAAACTAAAACTAACAAGAAGCAAAAAATCACAGAATTTTTTTAGAATAACGGTAATGATAGCAGAGTAAATACACTGCTCATCCCTGTGATAAAATTAATAGCATTGTATGTTAGCCTTAAAATGTGAGCTACTTATACGGAATTACATTAGTTATCAAATAGTCAGATACGCAAAGACTAGATATGATATGTTAGGATAGTTGTGCGTATAGATGGTTATATATACCTCCTCTTTATTTCCAATGAGGGGTTAGGTTCCATTTCACTAGGTGTATTATTCTTTCTTCTCTAATCTAATGCACCATCTTTCCTTCTTTCTTTCTCTACTCTATCTCTCTATGGCTAGCTACCTATTTTGGCCTCCCTGATCTTTGGATCTTGGTTATGCTAGTGAATTTTATGGTTAACAATTGGTACCAGAGCTAACCACGGGTGTTTGTATTAGTGTTTGTGTGGATTGTGGCTTATTCGTGTCTTATTTTGGCTTAATTATTTGTTTCTATACCACGGCTTATTTACACGACTTAAACATAAGCTAAACTTGGTTTTTAAACAGAAAATGAACTGAAGTTGATGTTTTATGTTATCAAAACTTGCTTAGAACAAAGTTGTAACAAAAAGGTTGAATCTTTATAGCTTAAAATCATTGCTTGTGAGATTTTGTTGCGTGTTTAGCTCAAAACTTTCATGCGAGTTAGATCAAAAGGACACAAGGACAAAATCATGATGCTTGTTTTTAGCACAGGTTTATGCGAGTTAACAGGAATGCGACTTCAAAACATGCGAATATAGTTTTAGTTTGGCAACGAGTTTTGTTTTGAATTCATGCGAGTATACTCAAGCGAGTTTACATAGGTTTTTCATGTTTTGACACATCGATAGATTAGTCACTTCCCCATCGTGGCTACCAACAAACTGAACTCCATTGATTAAGTTATTAATAGAGAAAGTGTACCATCATTATTACCTCAAGCTATCAGAAGTATCAGAATCTTCTGTCAAAAATAGAAAAAAATTAGGGTTTATGACTATAGTGAACATAAATTAGGGTTCGTGTAGGATTTGTGAATTAGGGGTTGTGTAGGATTTATAAATTATGGATTGTGTACTGACATTAATTAGGGTTTCTCTAGGATTTGTGAATTTGGATGTTAATGAAATTGGGGATCCATTCTGCATATGAAAATTGGTATTATTAATATCGACCTTGGTCTTTCTTTATTTGCAAAACGGACCCTCCAATGTGTAAAGCATGAAAGTTTATAAGGATAACGAGAAAAATGTGATTAATATAGTGTCACATCAAATGATATCCATTAGAGTGCTACAATAGAAGGATTAGGAAAAGATTTACATTTTTAGGAAAATTAATACATTGATGCTTACAAAAGAAAAAAATGGAAACTTCGATGCTTTTTCAGACCATTAGCCCATGAGTAAATAAACATTTAATAAATTTGAACTAAATAAATGAGCCTGGTAAGCCCATAGTGGGCCCATACGCACGATCGGCCCTATATGGGTATTGGTTTGGATTTGTTTATTTGTGGAGGATATATTTATTTAGTTTGACTAAATAAATGTATTTTTAAATATATTAATTAGATAATTTAAATATAAAGTTTATCTCATTATTTAAATTTGATAATTATCTTGTTTAATTATGGATAATTTCTCTTTCTTATTGGATAAGCATTAAAAGTATTATAAATAAAGAGACATTGAATCAAATTCAGTATCCGTAAAATCAGTTTCAGAAACCTTAGTTTTCTCTCCCCCTGCCCTCTCTTCCTTGCGTTTGTCGAATACAAGAACAACACGAATTCATTGTGAATTCATGTTAGACTTATTTGGTTGATCTCATCTAGTCAAGTTCGATTGTTACACTCAAAGCCTAGCAGCTATAGGATTCATTTGACTGCTAGCGTGGATACCAAGTGGACTGATATTGCTTTAGATGAAAGTTTGTAATACTTTGATGTTCGTGTTCTTATTGGTGGTGTGGGAAACTAGGGAGGCTAGATCTGATCATCAGGAGCCGTTTTGTTGACTGCATAAGGTATGTGATTACGTGTTTATTGCATACATGATTAATTAATGTGAATATATAAATGGTTTAAAGGGCAGAAAACAGATCTGTAATAATAGCGATTTTGTAAAAGTTTTTCGCTAAATGTTTTATTTGATAAACATGTTATGTCTTTAATAGTTAAGGTCAAAATTTTCAAAAGTCACTCCCCATGGTTTTCAATATATTGGAACAGGCCGAATATGAGGATCCACCCCATCCGTATGTACTTTAATCGTTGTTTTTTTAAGTATATTTTTTACCGGATGGAAATACATTTTACTTAAATAAAAAGGTCTTCTCTCATCCTTAAAATAAAAAAAACGATTATAATAAGAAGAATCGATATTGTTTGAATAAAATTGTAAAAATGCAATGTGAAGTTGTCTTCTCCGATCCTTAAATAAAAAAACTAGGTACTTAAAGCAACCTTAATATATTAATCACTCTGTCTTAAAATAAGTGTACAACTTAACTTTAAGAAGTTTTTATTTGTCAATTTTGACTTTAATTTATTTTGTTATATAATACTTGATGAAAATTATTCCAATAAAAATATATTTAAAACTCAATTCATTCATATATTTTTTATCAAGTATTATATAACATACAAAAAAAGTTAAAGTCAAAGTTGAATCAATTTGACCCTAAAAAGTCAAACAGGACTTTTATTTTGAGACAAATGTAGTACATATTTTATTATACTTTTATCTAAAGTTATGGTTTTACGAGAAAAGTTCATTTGCATACCAGTTTCTCCTTACATACCAAAGGACAAATCTCCATAATCCATTTGAGTTTGATCTAATAATGGGGATTAATCTAAGATTTAATTTTATTTAATGGATAAGATTAAACCTTAAAAAATATCCACCACCCCTTCTTACTATTGCGTTTTTTAATTAAAACACATTTTAACCCTTATTTTTAAAAATTACATATCGTAAAAATCGTAAAACGTTAAGATACATAAATTACACTATTGTGACGAGCATTAAATTATCTTTCAATGGAGGGGCACTTTCATATGCTTTCGATAAACTTTTTTTTGTATTTTTTTGTATTTTTTTGTTTTTTCTCGATGTAGTATTTTGTTTGATATATCACATGTGATATTAAATTAATCTGTAAGTTAGAACACTTCACATGCTTTCGTAAAACGGGTATAAATATTTGCGTGGAACTTTAACTGGCTCATTGTTTTTGGCATTGAAAAGTATATATCCTTAGCTTTCCAACCATTTATCATATATAGTTTTTGGACCTCCAAATCAAAACAGTTTATTTATAGAAGTTGGTGAATATCAAAGAATTTTATTTTTTATCATCAAACCTACTTGAAGTATCACATGTGATATAACATATTTGTACGTTCGAACACTCAACATGATATCATGAAATGAGCGTAAGTATTTATGTAGAACATTAAATGGTTCATTATGTTTGACATTTAAAAATAAAAATCTTTACCATTCTAACCATATATCAAACATAATTTATGAAAATTAAATTAAAACACTATTTTCTCACAAAACTATGTTTTAACCCTTTAATCCTACTAACGGTATAATATCACAAAGAATACATAACATTGATTACATGTTAAGAATTTCAAAAATAACCACAGTTAGTGCCACATTATATTGCTTTATCACATGTGATATTAATTATATGTGAAATATCATGACTAATGTCACATTATATTACTTTATCACATGAGATATTATTATTATTTATTTATCACTGATGATACTACAATGTCAGGGGTAATAAATGTTAAGTCACAGGTGAATTTTACTTTATAAAGGTATTGATATAGGGTTTAGTGGTTAGGGGTTTAAGGTTTAGGGTATAGATTTTAAAGTTTATGTGTATATATCACTTGTGATATTACACATAGCGGTTTGAGGTTTAGGTTTTTGGTATAGGGTAGTGGTCAGGGGTTTAGGGTTTTTGGTATATATCTTAAAGTTTATGTATATATCACTTGTGATATTATACCTAGTGGTTAGGGGTTTAGGGTTTTTAGTATAGGGTTTAGTGGTTAGGGGTTTAGGGTTTTTGTATAGGGTTTAGTGGTTAGGTGTTTAGGTTTTTTGGTATAGGGTTTAGTGGTTAAGGGTTTAGGTTTTTGGTATAAGGTTTAGTATATATCACTTGTGATATTATACCTAGTGGTTAGGGGTTTAGGATTTTTGGTATAGGGTTTAGGATTTTTGGTATAGGGTTTAGGGTTTTTGGTATAGATTTTAAAGTTTATGTATATATCACTTATGATATTATACCTAGTGGTTAGGTATTTAGGGTTTTTGGTATAGGGTTTAATGGTTAGCGGTTAGGATTTTGGTATATATTTTAAAGTTAATGTATATATCAGTTGTGATATTATACCTAGTGGTTAGGGATTTAGGGTTTAATGGTTAGGGGTTTAGGGTTTTTGGTATAGATTTTAAAGTTTTATGTATATTTCATTTATGATATTATACCTAGTAGTTAGGGGTTTAGGGTTTTTGGTATAGGGTTTAGTGGTTAGGGGTTTAGGGTTTTGGTATAGGCTTTAGTGGTTATAAAGGAGTTTTAGGGTTTATGGTGTAACATTTAGCGGTTAGGTGTTTAGGATTTTGGTATAGGGTTTAATCGTTAGGTGTTTAGGGTTTAATGGTTACGGTTTTAGGGTTTTTGGTATAGAGTTTAGTGGTTAGGGGTTTAGGGTTTTTGGTATAGGGTTTAGTGGTTAGGGGTTTAGGGTTTTCGGTATAGATTTTAGAATTTATGTATATATCACTTGTGATATTATATCTAGTGGTTAGGGGTTTAGGGTTGTTGGTATAGAGTTTAGTGGTTAGGGGATTAGGGTTTTTGGTATAGGTTTAGCGGTTAGTGGTTTAGGGTTTAGTGGTTAGGTGTTTAGAGTTTTTGGTAGGGTTTAGTGGTTTATGTATACATCATTTGTGATATTATACCTAGTGGTTAGGGGTTTAGGGTTTTGGGTATGAGCTTTAGTGGTTATGGGTTTAGGGTTTTTGGTATAGGTTTTAAATTTTATGTATACATCACTTCTGATATTATACCTAGTGGTTAGAGGTTTAAGGTTTAGGGTTTTAGGTATATGGATTAATGGTTAAGGGTTTAAGGTTTCTGATATATATTTTAAAGTTAATGTATATATCAGTTGTGATATTATACCTAGTGGTTAAGGATTTAGGGTTTAATGGTTAGGGGTTTAGGGTTTTTGGTATATATTTTAAAGTATTATGTATATTTTGTCATACCCCGCCAAGGCGGAAACGCGAGGCGTAACGTTATGGATATCATCATAACACAATGGTGTCGAAACAGAGAATTTCTAAATGCATAAACGAGTCAAGGGACACAATGTGTCATGACAATATCGATAATCCAAACAAACAAACAAACAACTTCTTGTATTAAAGAAAGTGGGTCTCTCCAATACAAGAATAATAAATCCACGCTCCTAATAAAATTCAAAACAAATAACATAAGTTCATGCAAACAAAACAAATAGGGAAGTATGCTCCCATGCACCCTAGCAGTCTCTCTCTAGCCACTTTGCCTAACCTCATTATGCTCACCTGAAAATGATGCTAAAATACGTCAACACATGGTTGGTGAGAGACATAGGTTTATGACAACAATAAAACTTTAAACGTAATTACTGTGATCATTAAAACACAACTGGACAAATATGCAGTAAGACACACAATTGGGAACGGAACGTGTCCCACGATCCAATAGTAACAACTCCAATTGTTCACACAGCCATGGAGCGTACCGCATCACAACAACTGGGTAGGAACGTTACCCCCGATCCATATGTCACTTACGCACCTAAAAGTCTACCAGCTGGAACTTATACTTAGGCCTGGACCCCAAATAGGTAGGAATGTTACTCTTGATCCAATGGGTAGGCGTACCCCTCCGATCCAATTCAATAGCACAATAGTAGACACAACAAAGCACATAATGTCAATCACAGCAATTTAAAATATTTAAACACATGCATCATTTCCATCCCAATTTAAAAATAATGTAAAAAAATGGGACTATGAAACTCACCTGATTGCTAGCTTCAAATCCACAAACACTTCACAAATAACACGAACAATCTAAACAATATAAGCATAAACAAGTTACCATCAATTAGGTATTTAACCCACTATGACGTAACCTCAACTATGATGGATGCCTATGTGATCTATCATAGTCCTATACTTGTTTTATAACATTATTAAATCTTACATTTACTATTGCACCTAAACGTTTCACTTCACACTTTCTGATTTTACGCAGAATTTTTACACCGACTTGTGCGACCTAAAAGCACCACTTAAACAATCTCATAATTCAAACTAAAATTCACCATGCTACATATATGACATATTACCCTCTCCTAGCTCTCCCAAAGTCACCGCCCTTTTATAAATATCCCAAAAAAATTCATTAATCCAAAGTGTTTAGAATTCGTCCAGAATCTGACCTTCAAAAAGTATGGCATTAATTACCTAACTTAGACCCCCTCTTTGACCTTAGACAAAATTCAGAGGTCACACACAATATATGAACTAACTTTCACATGACTTAGAGCCTCTAACTCAGTGTCTAAATATTTTTAGAAAAATCAAAACCAAAACTGAAATTCGTCACTGTTTTACACACCGATTTTGTAATGACCATTTGACCCACTTCCCGACCATAAAAACTTATGACGCTGGATTTTCTAGAAAGTAGACTCTTTGACGTTATCTCCAGTATGTTGTAAATTATTTATTTGATCTTTTATGACCGAGTTATGCTCGTTACAAAACTGCCTAACTTTCTGCAGTGAATTACGCATCTAATTCAAGCGATCTAAGCCCTAACGCATGATCATATCGCTAATCTAATTAATCTAATGATTAAGCTAACATCATAATATCATAAACTTTCTGGAAATTAAATGCCCTAATTTATAAAACTAAATTTAAACCTAAATCCATCATAATCAAGTTACTAGTAAATTAAACGAACTATAATTTAACAAACCGAATCGTACCTTAATGTGAAACTCTAAAAATTTTCGTCTTCTCTTTTTTCTTCTCCCTATGGCCGGCCAAATTTATGAATAGGGAGGGTTAGGGGTTTCAACCATGCATTTATAAGCACCTAGATAGAATCCTAACCTAAATCTAATTAGGTCTTAGAGATAAACTAGGATTCTAATTATTTATTTATTTTTTTCTTTTTCCCTTTTTTTTTCTAATTTTCGGAACACTATTCACCTAATAAAAAAAAATATTTTTTTTTTATTTTTTTATTTTTATTAGATATTTACAATATAACCTTAAGTTTTTGTAAAAATGTTTACTTATTTGGCTAACCTTTTTGTATAAAGGCAGTTTCCTACCTTTCTAAAAATAACTTTTCATTTCCAACCTAACTTTCCAAAAATAGAAATTTTACATTTTCTCAACTAAACTTCTAAAGTCAAAACTTATCTTAAATTACTAACACGAAAATACGTATACGTATAAATACTTACACATTAATCATAAAACGCTAAAATCTCAATAATCATTTCCTCGTCATTCAAAAGTGAACGAAATGAACTCAACCATCAATCCAATTTCATTGAGATGATCACACTCAATAGATTGATTGCCAATACCTCATAAACACATAGAAGCACACATAAACACATAGAATCACATAAACCATACATTGCAACAGACACAATAGTCAACACTAATGGTTTGACTAACCTGCTCAAGTCATGGTTGTTACATTATCCCCACCTTGAGAAAATCTCGTCCCGAGATTTAACTACTCGAGGCATTAGCACTATCGACAAACAACTGAGGACACTTAGACCTCATTTGATCCTTGCGTTCCTAAGTAACTCAGGACCACGCTTCGAATCCCCACGAACTTTCGCTAATACTATCATATTATGCTTTAACTCATGACCTCTAGGTCCACAAACTTAACGGTTCCTTGACAAAACAAAGAGTCTTGTCAACCATAATCACATCCAACTTCTACAATCAGAATCCAACTGCTAATGACTTTGCTTACCCTCGCAAGGGTGCAATTAGAAACACAACAACTCCACACGAAAAGAAACATCCGTCTACCTGAACCTCGCCCGTCATCAAGGAAACTCGTTAAAAACCTTAAGTTGTGTAACAACGTCATTTACAACCCGGTCTCGCAACTCATCAAACAAGAACTGTCTTGAAACCAAGTTATAAGTTGTTACAAAGCCCAACGTTTTTAAAGAATCGGCTCGACTTCGAGTTTATTCATAAAATAACTTTAATCCAAAATCACAAACACATCTAAGGGCATACTAAGGTCTACAAGAAACCTTACGTACCCAACTTCAACTAAAACTCCCAATGATTCCTTGCTCAACGAACAAGTGTGGATACTCAATTTATAAGACAAAAATTCTCAACCGAACTATAGGCCCAATCCATCCAAGGATCTCAAATGGTTCTACATAACTCGGTTCTAACTTGTCTTTCACCGAAACTAACTCTTTCGGACAATTTTGCTGCCTCAAGCCTTTTCTGTATTAACCACTATCTTGTTGGTTGTTTCTTGTACCAAATTCGATCCATTTCAACTCATTCTCTCCAGTTACAGTCCATTTAAAATGTAACTACATTATTTCCATACATTGCTTCAAATGAAGAATCCATACTCGAATGATAAATCCCCTCCATTAAGGAGAAAACTCATCTCACGAAAGTGAGTATTAAATTACCTCTAAAAACTAACTTACTTATCTAAGCATAGCTAGATTGAGGGTGACTTAGTTTGTCCATTGATACACCCAAATCGCATTCAGATTCCCTATCACACTTGGTAACTTGACAACCTTATCCTTAGTTATCCTTTTTCCCACTTCTAATCGGTAATCAAGTTGTAGCAACAATCCTGGAAGCCCTTGTTACTAAACCATCGATTAGTTAACCTTAAAACCACACAACATCGTATCCGCTCTAGGATGGATAGAATACTTTGTCATATATGCCTCTTCAATAGCCAAGGTCCTTAACATCCTCTCCAAATGGAGGTCGAACCTTGTCTACAATATAACATTCTCATCTCTTTTCAAACTCGTTGGTCTATGACACACAACATCTTATGTTCGATGCATTTTTGCTTTAGACTTCTTTTCATGCACCAACATCCTTTTCTCAAACCTAGATCGGTATCGTTAATCTATCTCGAACTCATTCTTAGCTTCACTCCTTCTTCCTACTCTATGGTACAACAATCTACATTTGCCTTTCCACAGGATTGGTACTTGGCTAGAAAATCAAACTCACTAAAACATCCATCCTTTCATCTTGCCTCATGTTCAATCCTTCCGATTGAAAGTGTGTTGGAGACATTCATGATATGTATAGATTACTCTCCATGTCTCGTTCACTTAATGCCTCTAGCATTATAAGGCAAAACCTACACGTTAGTCAATGCAATCACTTATAAGAACCATTCAGTTGTCTCGATCGTTACAAGCAATCACCTTTCTCCTGTTTACAGCCAGGCTTCCAAAATCCTTCTGCGCGCCATTATTACTTACGAAATCGTCAACTCCTTTCCGGCAATAATGCCAAGATAGGCTCATTACCCATTTGATTCTTCCAATCTAGTTAGCTACCTCTTTGCTTCGCCTCCACGTTGTTGGAAAACTTTACGTATATCTTCTCTTCCTTCAGTGACTCCACGATCATCTTCGCGTGCGACTCGTACTCCTCCTTAGACTTCGGGTCGGTTTAAAATATCGTCTGTATATATACATTAACTAGCTTGTCTATATACGACCATGCACACCCGGCTCATTAACTCCATGAAAACCGCTGGTGCATTGGTTAACCCAAAAGGCATAGCGGTAAACTTCAAGTGTCTATTAGCATCCTAAAAATATAGTCTTGGCTACGTACATCCCCGTTGACCCTCTAATTGGTGACTTCACATACGAAATTTTTCTATCTCTCACTTTTCTCGAGTTTATTGTAGGCACATTCACAAACTACCCATTTTCTCCTACTAACCATACAAAATGCTGCCCACCACATAGTTACCATTCGAACCACCCCTTACCTTGCAACTCGTGCATCATTTTACACACCTTATTCACCTTTTTTAAAGAGAGTCAAACGACACGAGGCCTTGGCAAATCAGCGTCGCTCCTTGTACTAATTCTATACGAATCCTCTTCATACGACGAGGGGTATTAAAACTACTAATTCTTACGTGGAAACACTTTAGGTGGATTCACATACTACACAGATATCAATAATCTCAACTCATCATTCTTGGTACTCCTCGAGGACTCGTTCCTCTCTTTAGTTCGTTTTCTCCACGAACTTAAGCACTCTCTAAATTACCAAGGATTTTAATACCTTCTCGCCTCCCACCCCCCCCCCCCCCCCCCCCCCCCCCCCCCCCCTCCCCCCCCCCCCCCCCCCCCCCCCCCCCCCCCCCCCCCCCCCCCCCCCCCCCCCCCCCCCCCCCCTGGCCATACCATTCAGCCTTATGTCTCAACAACCAATTCTCTCCTACGATTACATCAACACTCTCATAACTAAGGGGTACTAAATCAAAAGTAAAACGAGAACTCTCTAATTCCAACTTGGGATCGTGAATAATTCCATTCGCTTCGCATACCTATCAATTGGCACCACCAAAGATACGTTCATCCCTAACATCAACTCTAGCACCACGCCATGAGAAAATTTCAAACTCCACATGCACCAATTGGTATGGACCCAAAAATAACACGATTCCAAAAAGAAAGAAAAAAAATCAACCGAATGTAAACGTTGACAAGAAGAACGAACCTACGACCTAACAAACGCCATTTCTACGATTGCTTAGGAGAACACACCCCCAACGAATAATACCACGTACCACGACCCATTAATTAAAAGATTAAGAACCTTTGTACCAAAACCGATTTTTACCCAAGGAAATTTCCCCTCATAACCTTATACCAATTATTTTAAAATAATAGAATCACCTTAGTTAATAATTGCATAATAATTTTTTAAGTGTAAAAATATATATATATAAATATTTCTTAAACTTTTTTTAATTATGGTTTTTTCATAAAAGAAATAAAAGATGATATTTGAATAGAAAAGAAAAAATGTGTTGCATTTTATGTATATAACTTTATTTTTTAAACGAAATTTTAATCACCTAAAACAATATGGAATCGACTACAACAAACTTGCTTCAAATGGAACTTATGACTCACAACAAAAAAAAACATAATGATAGCAAAATCAGACTCCAAAATACCTTTAAGAATTCCATACCAGAATATTTAAATTACTGAAAACGAACACGAAAACAGAACTCTTGCAAACAAACAAACCATAGGAGTCATATACCAACGTCTTAGTAACGCAAACCAAAAAGTATCGTCATCCTTTAGAAAAGGAAATACAATCAAATGCCGAACAAGAAACATATAGAAACACCCAATCTATGATCACACCCTAGAATACCAGCTCACGAGCGTGGATATCCAAACTAACAACGAGCAACGAAACCAACGTTAGAATCGCGACGACAAATACCAATTGGATCCGATGGTATCCGCAAAGATAGTATGAAAAGGAACCTTACCATCTATGCAACCCAACCTATATAATTGCCTAATCGGTTAAAGAGAGGAATTCTTAACCACACAACAATCCTCAACAGGATCATCACATCACAATCTACTTCCATCTACACAACTATCCTGACTAACATCCTTACTTAATACATACAAGCAATAATGATAATGCAATCACTAGTCACAAGTTATACGTGTGTGTTGCTTTAAAATTATGTTCGCGACCATAATTATCATTGCACCTTTTTCCATGTGTACTTACTTTCCAAGACCACCATCTCATTGATAAACACACAATCTACCACATAGCACTTAATTATTAATCCAAATATAACTCAACATGATAATCCATCTAATCGAACCATAATAATCCCAATCGACCAGGCGAAACAGAGTCACTCGTGGCGGACCCAAATATAAAAAGCAATCCTTCGATTATAGCAATGCTTCGAGGTAGAAAATGAAATAAATTATGTTGGGGCCTCGCTTGGGTTTTACTTTTCTTCTCAAAGTCACCCAACTCCAAGAGTCTAGTGAGGTAAACAATATCCCAATGATATCTCCTGAGGGGCATGGAGAAGACATGACTAAAACAATTAACAAAGGGGTTTTACTATTAGTATCCCCATAATGAATAAAGTATATATTTATATTTTATCAGTAGAAATTCAAAATAGAAAGATTATTTTTTAAAGCGCTTAGTAGTGGGAACATACGGTATATACGTACACAAACACTTATGCCCTAAAATGCAACTATATGAGGGACCCTTGACAGGATTAATCGTGTCTAGGTCTTAGGATGATGTTTCGCCTAAGTCTTAAGAATGATATGCCGCTTCGAGAGAAGTAAATCATTGCACTAAAACAAACAAACCAACATTAAACTAGATTTAATATGGCTAATACAGTTTTCTATCATTTGGCTTATATCGCTTTTTTATCTTCTAATTTTCTTCTTTTGTGTTTATTGTTTATTGAATTGATATTTGTCACCACCAAACCTATACCAGTCTCTCAGGCTGAAAACCACCCATATCATTAGAAAACGTATATAGCATAGGTTTAACCAGTAAATAGATTAATTAGAACTAATTAAAATACTGATAGAATATAGGATTAATGTTTCACTCTTAGTGTTCGACACCCTACTTACTGCGAAACTCCATCTTGACCGGGTACACTGCCTGTTAAAGTGTTATTTTAGGTTTGTCGGCTAAATATAAATGTAAAACTTGATAATCAAATAATTAACCCTACACGACAACACATCATGCAACCTCAAGGTCCATATTACATTGTTTTAGTGCCCAATATGCCTTATGCCCGATTTCCAAAGGCAGGTGACAAGCTTTCCCATAAACCAATCTAAAGGGTGTACATCCCGTAGGTGTTTTGTAGGCGGTTCTAAATGCCCATAATGCATCATTGAGATTTTCAAACCAATCCTTCGGGTTATATCCAACTGACCTTTCCAAAATACATTTAATAGCTCTTTTGGTCACTTCAGTTTATCCATTAGTTTGAGGGTGGTAAGCTGTTGATAATTTATGAGTCACTCCATATTTTCGCAAGGCTTGTTCTAATTCAAAGTTACAAAAATGTATCCCCCGATCACTAATTAAAGCCTTAGGAACACCAAATCTAGCAAACAACCCTTTTAAAAATTTAATCACAACGCGAGCATCATTTGTAGGGAGCGCTTGAGCTTCGACCCATTTTAATACATAATCGACCGCCACTAATATATATTTATTACCCCTTGAGTTTAGAAATGGACCCATAAAGTCTAGTCCCCATATATCAAACACCTCACATACCTGAATATTATTTTAAGGCATCTCGCTTCTTAATGATATGTTTCCCGATCTTTGACATGCATCACATCTCATTATGTAATCGTTAGCATCCTTGAAGATACCATGCCAAAAGAATCCTGATTCGTAAACCTTTCTTCTGGTAATCAAGGCATTGTGGTGTCCCCCAGTTGGTCCAGAATGGCAGTGTGCCAAGATTTTAAAGATTTCGCTTCTAGCAATGCATTGCCTCATTATATTGTCTAGGCATAACCTGAATGCGTATGGTTCATCCCAAAAATAGTTCTTTACTTGAGGTAAAAACCTTCTTCTTCTTTTCGGTGTCTATTTCAGAGGCATAATTTTCCTGATAATATAATTAACATAATCTGCATACCATGTCTCATCGTCATTTGGCTCGACTTTGAGTATCATAAGATGTTTGTCGGGAAATTCATCGGCGATCTCTTCTTCTGTAAATACTCCCAAATCTGGGTTCTCAAGTCTTGACAAGTGATTTGCAGCTAAGTTTTCTGCCCCTTTTTAATTTCGATGTCAAACCCTTGAAGGAGCAGAACCCACCTTATAAGCCTAGGTTTGGCATCTTGTTTACTGAACAAATGCTTTAAAGCAGAATGGTTAGTGTAGACTACATTTTTTATAAGATAAGGTAGGGACAAAACTTATCAAAAGAGAAAACAACTGCAAGAAGTTCTTTTTTAGCAGTGGTGTAATGTTCTTGGGCATTATTCAGTGTTTTGCTAGCATAATAGATTGGTTTGAATTTCCCATCTATTCGTTGTCCTAAAACAGCTCCAATAGTAAAATCACTAGCGTCACACATCAGTTCAAAGGACACATTCCAATCGGGAGATATTATGATAGGCGTTGTAGTTAATTTTTCTTTCAAAATATTAAACGCCTTCTTGCAATCATTAGAAAAATCAAATTTTGAGTCTTTCATCAAAAGTTGGGTCATTGGTTTAGAGATCATGGAAAAATCTTTTATGAATCTTCGATAGAATCCAGCATGATCTAAGAAACTTCTAACACCTTTTATGTTTGTTGGGTAGGGTAACTTAGCTATTACATTGATCTTGGCTCTATCAACTTCGATTCTTGCCCCAAAAATTTTGTGTCCCAACACAATCCCTTCTTTTACCATGAAATGACATTTTTCCCAGTTCAACACTAGGTTGGTTTCTTTATACCTAGCTAGCATTCTGTCTAAATTAGCAAGACAACAATTAAAGGAGTGAACAAATACCGAGAAATCATCCATGAATACTTCCATAAAGTCTTCTACCATGTCGTGGAAAATTGTTGACATGCATCTTTGAAAGGTCGCATGTGCGTTGCATAATCCAAACGACATTCTCCTATAAGCAAAAGTTCCATAAGGACAAGTGAACGTTGTCTTTTCTTGATCTTCTGATGCGATTAGAATTTGGAAGAATCCTGAAAAACCATCAAGAAAACAGTAATATTCATTCCCAGATAAACGTTCTAGCATTTGATCAATAAATGAAAGATGGAAATGATCCTTTCGAGTCGCATCATTAAGTTTACGATAATCAATGCATACTCGCCATCCAGTAACTGTGAGAAAAGGAATTAATTCTTTGTTATCATTCAAAACTACAGTCGTTTCTCCTTTCTTTGGGACAACATGAATAGGGCTAACCCGTGAGATGTCTGAGATGGGATAAATCAACCCAGAATCAAGTAACTTAACAATTTCATTTTTCACCACATCTTGGACTTTAGGATTTAAACGCCTTTGGGGTTGAATGACATGTTTGAAATCATCATCTATTAAGATCTTGTGTGTGCAAAATGACAGACTTATCCTCTTGATGTCTGACATTTTCCAAGCAATTGCTCCCTTCCGTTTCTCCAATACCTGCAAAAGTAACTTTTTCTCCTTTTCGGACAACTTAGACGAAATAATTATAGGAAAGGATTTATTACCATGCAGATATGCGTATTTTAAGTGGTGAGGTAAATCTTTTAGCTCAGGCTTCTTTTCATCAATCTCATTAGCACTAGCCGAATATAGGTGCTCACTTTTGACTCCATCGGTTCCTATAGTTTTTTGTGTATCTGAATACGGCGTATTAGTCGGATCGATACGCCGTATTGGTGTCCCAAGATCAGAATTGTCACCAAACTTATCTCCTATAGAATCATAGCTTTCTAGGTCTGATTGATTAATTGATTTTTCTAGTCTCTTAAGTAAAAATGAATCAAACTCATTATTCCCTAACAATTCCTGAGCCTCTATGTTGATTGTGTCATCTAAGTCATTTATGCCATAGCACTCATCATCCTCAGCGGGTGGTCTCTTAATTAATTGATCCACGTTGAAGATTACCTCATCATCCCCTACCCTAAGTGTTATCTTTTTATTAAATACGTCTATCATTGCTCGAGTTGTTGCCAAAAATGGTCTCCCTAAAATTATCAGAATTCTAGAGTCCTCGGGCATATCTAAGATAACAAATTCGATGGGGCGGGATGAATTTATCAACTTTTATAAGCACATTCTCTATTATTCCCCTTGGGTACTAGATGGACCTATCTGCAAGTTCTAAGCTCATTCTAGTAGGTTTGGGTTCCCCTAGACCTAACTTTTCATACATCGTATAAGGCATCAAACTTATACCAGCTCCTAGGTCTGCTAACGCATTATTAATATGTAAGTGGCCAATATCACAAGGAATAGTGAAACTCCCTGGGTATTTTTCTTTAGATGGCAGCTTGTTTAGCAATACGGCTGAGCACCTTTTGTTCATCGTAACCGTACAAGCTTCTTTAAGCTTGGCCTTATTGGTCAGCAAACCTTTAAAAAATTTGGCATATTTTGGCATTTGAGCTAGGGCTTTAATGAATGGCAAATTGATATGTAGTCGCTTCAGATTTTCTAAGAACTTTTGTTGTTGAGCTTCTTCTTTTTCTTTTCTCAACCTGCGGGGAAAAGGAATCGATGGTGTCAGTATCTCGATTGATGGTTAAACAACTTGTTCTTTGGTTTCCTGTGGTTCACTTTCAACAAGGACTTCTATTGGTGCAGCCGGCTTGTCGTAATGGAGCATTGGAGGTTCTTTGGTATGTATGGTGGTATTGTCATCTTGAACACCTTGAGTTGTTTTTCCTCCTCTAGTAGTTACTCTCTTAACTTCGTTGTTTGATATTAAAGTATTATCGATTACTTTTGACAACCCTTGCACCTCAAATCTGAGCTTGCTTAATGAATTGTTCTTTTCTTTAAACAAGAGCTCGTTGGATGTTCTGAATTCTCTGATGAATGCCCTTATCTCCTCGTGTTCTCGCTTTCCTTCATCGATAAATTTGTATACCATTTCTTCCATTGTTAATCTTCTCCCCGGATAGGTAAACTGAAATGGACGAAACCCGAATGTAGTTCCTGAAAGGAAAGACATGATTTGAAGTAAAGCTATTCTAGAAAAATAAACTTGCAAAATTAATGAAAGTTGCAGCCAATACGCCGTATACAACTAGTTGAATACGCCGTATTGCTTGCAATAATGGATACGTTGTATTAGTTAAGAAAGTTAAATACGCCGTATACAATTAGAATGAATACGCCGTATCAGGTTATCGACCAGAACAGTGTATGGAAAACAATACAAACAAAACAAACACACAAATAAAACAAACAAATAAACAAGCAAACAATTAAAAATAAATATACAGAATTTTACACTAATCTAATTTACACTAATCCTAGGGGTTAAGTTAATCTAATGTTAAATTAATCTAAAACTAAAATATTAAATAAAAATAAAGATTAAACAACTTCACTCCCCAGCAGCGGCGCCAAAAACCTGATGTGTCGTCGTGTAGGTTGTTATTTTAGTTATCAAGTTTTACATTTATATTTTGCCAACCTTAGCTAAAACAACACTTTAACCAGCAGTGTACCCGATCAGATGTAGTTTCATTGGTAAGTAGGGTGTCGATCACTAAGAGCGAGCGTTAATCTATAGTTCTATCAATATTTTGGTTAATTAAGCAAAGTTAATTTAAAATATGTTAATTCTAATCTATGTTAAACCTATGTTAATCCTAATTCTAACAAATAAGGGGGTTTTCAGTCTGAGAGACAGGTACAAGTTTTGTGGTAACTTAGATCAATTTAAAACACAATAACACACGCAAGCAGATAGAAAAAAGATAGAAGAGAAATATAACCAAATATAAGAAAACTGTATTAACCATGATTAATTCAATTAAAACATTGCTTTGTTTATTTAGTGCAATGAGTGCTTATCTCGAGGCGGCATATCATTCCAAGATTTAGGCGGTACTTCTTCCTAAAACCTAGACACGTAGAATTTTGTCACAATTAAACGCATCCGCATAAAGCATCCTATTTGTTGATTATAATCTATCTTAGGAGAATAATAATGGTGATCTTATTAAACCCTAGCTCATGGAGACTTTACCCACTTACTGCTTAACGGCTCTTTATATACTAGTAGTCCACTGTCCGAGTTTTTACCAAAGGAAGAAGAATGGTATACTAGGTCACCTGCGAGAATAACTTATTCCCTTAAGCGGTTGGTAAAGATAGGTCAATATTTGTGATCCTATTACTCTAGATATATAAATTACGGATATGGAGAGCCATCCCGGCATCTAGCTAGCGAGATATTTTGCATTCCTAGATCCTGTTGAATGATGGGTCGCATACTTAAGCACATAAACAAGTATGAATTGATAAACATAAACAAGCAATCAACGATAAATTAAGCAGTCGATATAAACAAACCAAACATATAAATCTTCATAATCATGGCTAATACCCAAGGGTATTAGCCCTTAATCACTATAATTAATACAAGAATAATAATTCAACCAAGGTAAACTAACTGAGTTAAACGAATGATACCCAAAATCGAACGATTACTAAAGTATAGGAGATTACAAGGTATTTCCTATTGAATTAGTAGCTTTGCTTGACCTCTTATGCTCTTCTTGTCTTCTGAAAATCGACTTCTGTGGTTAAGGTATTGAAAATATGATCAAGCACACTTAAAACTCATTTATAGACCTTCTATTTATAGTGTCTAGAGTTTGGTCGATACGACGTATTGATTTAGGTCAATACGGCGTATCGGGGTTTTTTTAGAGTAGGGACAACATTCAATATCTTTCAGAATATTTTATTACTATATCTTGAATACGGCGTATAGAAGTCTTCTGGATACAGCGTATTGAGCTTGAATTCTTTATGGTATTTTATGAAGTGTAGGCACGGATACGCCGTATCTTCCTTGATGGATACGGCGTATTGAGGTGTCAGAATAGTTTCTTTAAATGTCTTCGTTTAAGCTGCAGAATGCGTGCCTTTTAGCTAATCTTCACCAAGTGCTCCATAATTACTGCAATTTTCAAATATAGACGATTAAGTACCAATTCTTGCAATAAATGTACAAAATGGGTAATTTACATGGGATAAATGAGGCTATAAAAGTGACGTTATTTGATGTCATCATCTAGTCAATGCTAAGAAAGATCCACTCACATTTGATGAACTTATGGCCACTCCTATTGACTTCTCGAAGTTTGCTATGAATCGTCTTAAGCTAGACAAGATCACCAAAGCAGACGTAGTTGGCCCAGTCTACAAGCTTCTCAAGGGAACTTGCAAGAGCAACATTGAACTAGAGTACAACATAGATCAATGCTATAATGCTTTGACGGATCAACTTGACTAGACAAATCCTGAAGGTGACAAATGTCTATACAACTTGAGTAAGCCACTGCCTTTGCAAGGCTCTCCAGGTCACCTTACCATTCATGTCAATTTCTTCTTTAACAATGATCTTGAATATTTGAGGACAAGAAATTCAGAAAGGAAATACATTGTATCGATTACCAAAACAAAAGCTGCAAGGTATGAACTAAAATTCATTGAAGACATGATACCAAGGATATGGATTCCAGTCAAAGTGGCTTAAGACAAGGATGATGCATTAGAAATTTCACACTAGGGACCCAAACGACAACTATTCTACAGGTCACAAATTAACAGGTTGTCTCGACATGATGTCCTCTCCACAATGAAGATTCTGAGTGTGGTAAGGGTAAAGATTAACAAGGGTATGGATATTTTCAAGAGATTGTAGTAAGAAGAGCTGATCGGAAACTGTATACGTTCAAAGAAGGTGACTTTCCAAGACTACACTTAAATGACATCAAAGACATGCTTCTTTTTCATGTTCAGAACAAGCTATATAATCTTGAAGGCAATGACATTGTTGACCTGGCAGTCGTACTGTGTATGTTCACTCAAAGTCTCGTTATCAAGAAAAGGGTCGAAGATGTCCAATTTAGTGTAGAGAGTTACCAGAAGAAGCTCAACACCACCAAGCCACAAAAGGATTTTCCTGGAATCTCAGCCAAAGAGCCATACACCACATCACATGAACTTAAGGGTGTTGTCTATCTAAACTCAAGCAAATGCAAGAGACTGATGCAAGCTGACGAGATTTATAAGTTTCTAACAGAATGCTCATGTCTGTTTGTGAAATTCTCCATTACTGGCTGCTAAACTTCAAGTTAGGATACAAAAAAGACATGCAAAGGAGAAAATGAATAGACAAGGATCAGAATCGGACAGATACTATGGTGCAATTAATTAACAAGCAACTGTTGGAAAGAAGGATCATACGAAGCTTAGAAGGTTTGGTTGGTGGAAGAAAAGTTAAAATAGACTACCGACTACTGTAGCGAACTGTATAACTTTGTCATACTTACTTTATCTTGTTAGGTCCTGTCTTATAATATATCTTGTGAATATGTATATATGTAGTGTAGAAACTTTAGTATATATGTGTTGAGTACATTTTTTCATGAATTTTTCATTAAATTCAAAAAATTTATAATATGTACTCAACACTATATCATACCCTCATTAATTGAGGGAGAGCATTAAAATGTTTCTAATAAGCATGCTAATCAGTAACATTTTTCTCCTCAGAAGCTTAATTTTAAATCAATTGATATCCAAAATATCAAACAATTTGACATATTTGATAAGGGGAGAAAATGTGATTAAAATATAAGGTTTATAATGTGATCTTAGTAACTCAAGTACAACTTCTCCCTCTTATGTGCAAAACACTTTCGAATATTGATGCACATATGCAGGGAGGGTAATTTTAGAAAAGATGAAACCATCAAGGTATAAATTTTTTTGATTTATATCGCTAGTACCTTGATTGATTTTTGAATGGTTTTATTGGCTACAGTGAAAATACCCAAAGACCGACCATGTACTTATTATAATGGAGATATAAGGCGGTTAAGGATAGGTATTCATTCCATGATCCAGTCAGAATCGAAGGGATATACCTAGGGACATTCTAATAGTTAGATTAGAAGTCCTTAGGTATGATATATAAAAAGGAGTAAAGTGAGAGTGGGAATAATGCCGACTAAGATAGAGCTAGCACTGGAAAAAACCCAACAAGGTGTTAGTGATGAAGTCTTGGTAAGCATTGAAGGGGTTGAAGAATGAAAAAGAAATGTAAGGATAAAGGGTCTAAAGAAAGAAGCCATCCATACACTTAGGCAGAAATCGGGTCAATAGATATGCTATCAGAAATGCTAAGATGTTGTCTGGTATTAAAGATAGTCATCATGGACCCAGTGATGCAATGCACAACCCTCCCTAGCTACTCAAGGTCTCTTAAAAGACTTGTTTCATTTCTCACAGAGATAAACACGTTATCTATCGACTTTCTCACTCTGAGTTAGTTGATATTGAAAAGGTGGCAGTCAGCTCCAGCCTCCGATTACTAAAACCAAAACACACTTATTGAGTCTAGAGCCAAAAGAGATCATTAATAAATCTTATTAGGATACTATTCTAAATTACTCTTGTTCTTCATACACCGTGAAAACAAGTGGA
Source organism: Tanacetum coccineum (assembly GCA_026074375.1). Classification (NCBI taxonomy): domain Eukaryota; kingdom Viridiplantae; phylum Streptophyta; class Magnoliopsida; order Asterales; family Asteraceae; genus Tanacetum; species Tanacetum coccineum. The sequence continues at coordinate 47,167 of BQNB010034863.1, forward strand.
AATCCTACCAGTGCCAACATCAAACAAGCACTGTGGCAGGTGACTTGTGAGATCCTATATGGATCAAACTTGTGACAACTGAATATCAATATCGGTTCAGTATATGATTTGATGTATGATTTTGTAAAGATAAAACTTTTGACGTGTTATAAAAACTCTTTATTCATTAACACGTTAACTGATTTTCTCCAAAACAATTTTCAATCTTATGTCTATGGGCATCCTCACAAGGGTACCTGGACATAGGAAAGCTAAACACGAATTGACGACTCAATTGGTTAGATTGTAACTAACGGATTCACTCTTATCGTGCTGTCTGCTTTGAGACGTTCCGGTAAGAGAACAAGCTAAGTACAATGAAACTAATGCTTACGTGTTAGAGGATTCAATACTACAAGCTAGAAATCCTGTCAAGGAGATTCTTCTAAAATTGAATCTACCTGATCACAGGTCGGTCCTCACGAAATTAGAGGTTAATCCAACCAAATACGATCGAATGACAAAGCTATATTTGTCCACAACCTTTATTTCTAACTGGTTAAATTGTAGATACTTACAAAGGTGGAGGTACCTCATTCCAGTAGAGTCGAATTCATAGCCACATGCTCATACTCGATTAACAAATATAAAGACATGATGAATGATCAAGTACATGTTACGCAAGACTTTCGCTACTCTGATACTCAACGTCTTCCTTGAAGTCATGAAGTATTCAAGATAAAGCCTATCAGGGGAGATTGTTTGAAAGCTTTCAAGACAAAAAAAAGTATGAGCATGTTGGTTCAAAAGTCGCAAGTCCACAAGAAGGCGAAAGATTACAAGATAATGAAGAGATGATGTTTGACTGATGGTCTCAAGAAGTTCAAGATTACAAGTCTATCAAGCATGCAGGAACAAGTTCCAAGATCACTACATCAAATTCATAAGATAACGAACAAGGAATCAAGACTATGAGCAACATTGAAGACATGTATAGAATGCTAAGCTTAATTTTATTGTAAATTGGAGTGACCTCCCTTAGGGGGAGATTGTTAGGAATAAGAAAAGTCTCAGTCACTTCCAAAATGTTAGCCCGTAGCTCGTAGTCCATTTAATGTAATTAAGTAAGCTAACCGGGCCAAGTCATGGAAAGCCCATGACTTGGCCGACCCATGTAAATGACATATATACCATCTCCATGTCTTGGAGAAGGTGTTGGTTCATTTAGCAATAACACATACTACATATTTCTTTTTCTCTCGAAGTGTTCCAACCACTCTCTTTCTCTCTCTAGATTTCTTATTCTTATCTTGCTTAGGTTGTGTGATTTGATATCCTATACAGGGCGTCACTCGATTGTGTTTGCAGCCATGCTATCTTGGCAGGGAATCAATTGATTGTGTTTGTAGCCATGACCGGTGTCGTTATTGTGGTAGTTGTTATAACTATATATTAGAGGGTGGTATTTGGTTATGCATCATGCTAGGTTGCTGGATTTTGAATGTTATAGTTGGCTCAGATCTTGGCATGGCAGCACGATACCGTATTTGCAGCCATGCTTAATTATGCGAGGTAGATGAAGTGGGAAAGACACATAGGCAGTAAAGTGAAAAAGATATCTGAATGAATGAAATGGTTGTAAGTGAAAAAAGATATAACTTATTGACACGTATCGGCGAGGCATCACTTAATTGTGTTTGCAGCTAGTGTGGGTTAGATTTAGTTTACTAAGGCTTTGCTTGCCTTTTGATTATTTGGCGGTTGAAACTAACCTGTATCTTAACTTGGCTATGTGTTTCAAAATACCTAAATGCAACATGAAATTTGGTCAAAATAGAATACGTTCATGGACCGTCTCTTAGGCCAGCTAGTGTTTCACTCATGCTTTTCATGTATACACACGTGTACCATTGGTGATACATCAGCTGGTCTCATAGATGTTTCGTATCTGCTTGGTAACCATGTCTTGAGAAAACATTGATGCTTGCAGTGACACCAGATGCCTTTTTTACCAGATGGGCAATGATCAATTCATACAACTATGCACACACTTTTGATACGTTATATGTGGGCATGGCAGCATGAAATGCTTACAGCCACATGTATTGAATTGTGTATTATTTTTTGCTTGCTTACCTAAGCCTTTGTCTTATTTGTGTTCTTTCAATTGAGCACCACTGTGCCCATGTCAGAAGTCAACGAGGTAGAATGAAATGGTTGTAGGTAGAAGAAGATATGACTGAAGAAAGGATGAGTGAGATAGGTATGTGAGCAATTAACGCTTACAAGGAGTGGTGAAGGGCCTTATCCTGGGAATGATATCTCGAATGTGAAAGGGGTTGGGGCATTATCGTGTGTGTTTAAATACAGGAAATGGTTTCTGATTTCAAACACTCTAGGAAATTATTCGAGATTTTCAAAACTAATAAGTTGTGTCGCTTTCGTTGTTCTCGAATAATTACCTAGAGTAGTTAGCGTATGAGCTATATCATGATTTTAATTATGAAAGTACACTTGCAGGTGCCTGATAACGCTTGAAGCGTGTATGTTTTTAGGCGCGTTATCTGTATTTTTAAATGTGTTATTCGGCTAATTAACAAGCTTTTGCTACTAATATTGCACAAAGATGAATTTATATGTTTGTAGCTAGCTAAACCGAAGAAGGTGATAAAAGATCGAAGAAAGAAAGAAAAGACGAAGGAATTTACGAATGCAAAGAATCCACAACGTGGAAGAGTTATCGGGAAGAAAAACCATGTAGAGATCGTTTCCGGGTTCAAGGAGAAGTGTTTTATTGACTTTGTAGTTATGGAAGTCAAGCTTGACCAAGAAACAAGCACCCGAGAAGCTAAAACGAAGAAAAAAAAGTGTAAAAATCTGAAGTTCATTCCAGCCGCGAGTCTCCTTCTTTGGGTGTTTTGACCAAAACTATGTGCAAAGGTGAATCCACTCGAACGACCTGAGCTCGCAGCCTTTTTTTACCAAAACTGACAAAGTGGATCCAGCCGCGTGTCTGGATGCATAACCGCCTAGAAAATATCATTTAAAGCTCCCATTAAGTAGTATAATGATGGAGTTTGATCACTTACCCTTCAATAAATTTCTTAGCAACGTTTTCCTATTTCTTAAGCTTCCCTAAGCCTATAAAAACATCCTTAGGTTGGATCATCATTTTCTTACCCAAAAATCTAAAGATATATGCTATTATTCAAGGAGTGCCAGAAGTTGTTGCTCTTGTTAGTGTGGTGATTGTATCTTAGAATATTGGAGGCGTTTTGGAGTGCTACAAGTCCAAAGTTGTGTTTGTTTTGTAACCAAGCTAGGTATAATTTCATTATGGTTATGAACTACGGTTGTTATGTGAGAATGTTTGGATGTTATGTTTTGTGTTGGATAATCATTATGATTATGGAGTAATTGTTGGATACTTGTGTGGAAAAATGTAAACTTAAGTATGAATGTTTCATGAATAAATTATGCATGAGATTATGGTTTTCCTTGTAAGTTTGCTTGAATAATCATTTGTTTTTATAACTTGTTAAATAAATTATTAACCGGATCTAGAGGTCAAAAGGATTTCCGATAAAGTTTTTACTCCAAAAAGTTAATGCACGAATGAGTATGGTATTTGGTAATTGACACCTACCAAATGAACATGTTAAACGAACTTATGTTGATTCAAACTCGAGTATATGTCGAAAGGGCTCGAATGAACGAATTTGTAAATCATATTTTCTAAACAAATGACACGTGAATTATTAGTCTCGTTGGTGTTCATAGGTTGAAAGTATTCCCACCGAACTAATAATAAAATGAATCTTTCATGAAATACACCATGGATTGAAAATCGTTTACAAAAGATTTGTGCATCAATTTTTCATTGTTTCAACCAAACAAACTCAAACACTCATATGATAGGATATGGGTTCCCACACAAGTATTGCTTCACTTAATTGAATTTCATTTGTTAATTTCTATTTACATGGTAATTAGGTTTGTGACATCCTCGTTGCCTTATCCACTACTTAAAATTATTTTCCACCAAATCTCTTGGGACGATCCAGACTTACCCACCTTTACTACAACGGATGAGTATACTTGCTCGTATGCGTTTTAGTCTAGAAAAGTAGTCGTGTTTTTATATTTTAAAAC
>BQNB010034864.1:0-24463 GCA_026074375.1 Tanacetum coccineum
GAAAAAATGCAAGAAAATACTTTCAGCTATGAAGAACCTAGAAAAAATACGAACTTGGACAAACAGCTTATAAATAAGCCGTAAATAAGCCAAAAGCTGCTGAAAAGCTTAAGGGCTAAAAAGCGCAAAAAAATCGCAAGGGCGCAGTGGTGTTGGGTGTGTGAGTTAAAACGTTTGGTTGAGATGGTAGAGGTCAGGGGTTCGAGCCCTGCTCACCCTTGGCTTCCCCTTTCCCAAACGTTTTTATTTTTGAACATTTTTTTTACAAACTTAAACTTAAGCTGGAAATAAGCAATTTTTAAAAAGACAACTTTTAAAAAAAACTAAAAATAAGCCAGAAATAAGCTAATTAAAACTGACAGCCAAGCTAAAAAGGATTTTCACTAAAATTCTCAAACTAATTAAGCTCAAAACGCTGATATAAGCTACACCCTAAACTAAATAAGCTATAAGGGGCCTAAATCATTCTTTAATAAGCCCTTTTTAAACCTAAGCTAAGCATTAAACAAATAAGCTATAAGCTAAGATATACTTAAACAGTTTGTGCAAGGGGGGTGGATTTTTTTGCTTTGACCCATTCTAAACACCTATCTTGCAGACCCATATAAGCAAACAAAATAAGCCCTAAAGTTTCTGATTCGTAGTTTTACACACGTATAAAATAATATACTTATAGAGAAATTAAGGAAATCCTCAAGTATCCCTTGGACAATTCCACTCACAAAGATATATATATAGAATACGTATATTAAACCGGGTAAGTATGATCACCCGGGTCGTTTCCCCAATGACTCGTGCAATGGAAACCTCGTTTAAGTTTGGATTCTGATTTGAATAAGAAAAGAGATATTTTTCTTGATTTAATTATACTACTAAAATTAAAGGCACAATAGAACAACTAATTAACAAATTAAACTAATTATGAAAGTAAATAAAATGCGACATTTAAGAAAACAAATGCAATTTAAATCCTAAAATTATAAACTAGAATCCTAAACCTAAATTAATGCTAAAGAAAATTTTAGGAAAATTAAAAATATTTTTTAAAGGCTTTTTGGATTTTATATGAATTAAACACTAATTAATCTAAATTAAATCCTAAAAATAGAAATTTAATTGATAAAAATTAAGAAAAATACTTTTTAAGCTAACTTAATCCTAAATTACTTAAAAAGATGAGAAAAACATTTTTTTATCACTAATTTTTCTATTTAAAAGGTTAAAAAAAAACTAAAGGTTTGAAAATTAAATGTTTTAAAACTAAATTTGAAAATTAATTTTTAAAAATATAAAACTTAAACTAAAAATTCTATAAAAATACTTTTTATAAAGAGAAAAAATGCAGAAAATTAATTTTATTAAAAGCCCTAATTTTAAACTATTTATTAAAAACTAATTTAACTAATTAAACTAAAAACCTAATTTTATTATTTATAAAAAACTATTTTTATAAAACTTAAACTAAATCTTACCAAACACATGGGCCGAAAGTGCCATAACAGAAAGTTAAGGGTAGGCGGGGTAAAATTTAAAGTTTTATAAAAAACACATTCATTAGGCTAAGTATTCACGAGTTTCTTTATTAGAAATTTTAAATTGTGAAGAACAAGAGATGATAGAGTAGAGTATAAGTTTTGATGCTAAACATAGAATAGTTGGATTTCTTTAAGGCTCATAAGTGTTAATTGTGGCTTTTTCTCCCATTAGCTTGTTTCACCTTTATATATATATATATGTTTAATAAATAGAGTTGTGCGGCTTTTTAGTTAATAATTAGTTAATAGAAGTTTTCTTTAGTTCCTTTGTGATTAAGATGAGTACGCATTAGGAATACTTAATTTGGCATACTATATGTATCACAATAATAAATATTTTGCTTATCCCTTAAAGAGCCTTAGGGTATATGGGGTAAGTAGAATTTAATAAGTAAAATTATAGCCTTATTCATTCCTTAAAGAGCCTTAGGGTATATGGAATGGATATTGTTGCTTAATTTTTGTCTTGTTTGTACCTTAAAGAGCCTTAGGGTATATGGTGCAAATAAGATTGGTCCATTTATGTCTTAAAGAGCCTTAGGGTATATGACATGAATGGTGCCTTGCTTAAGTAACCTAATAAAAGCCAAATTTTGGTCGCCTTGATGTGGACTTTAATCTTGATAACATTTGATCTTTTGAAAAGGGCTAGGAGCTAATTATTGCGTTTTTAACCGTTACGCTTTATTTTTGGAATTAATAAGTATCGAAATAAAGTCTTAAAGAGCCTTCGGGTATATGACTTAAATAAAATCTTGAGATACAAAATTAGGAATAAGGGAGGAAAAGTAAGTACACAATTAGCTTTTATGAGTAGTGTTAGCATCATAACTTGTATTTTGCAATGATCTTGTTTTTAAGCTTGGCTTGGAGAAGTGAAAGTCGGGGACGATGAATTTATCCATTTGGACACTTTTTGTGCTTTTGTTCCGTGATCCGAAAAGTTATCAATGAATAATGGAAGCAGTACATTATGTCACACATGAATAAGTGTAAGTTGTAAATTATGAAAATAAAAAAAAGGGTAAAACGGGGGTGCTTGCGAAATTAAATGATTTTTAAACCTTTTAATAGACCTTTTCTGTTCTTGTTTGATTGTGAGGGGGTCATAAGTTAAAAGGGGATAAAATTATTTATTTCCGGGCTTGTTTTATTTACATTGCGTGTGGGACCAATAATGGTTTAGTGTGGGGAAATTTGATAATTGCTAAAACACACATCTTTTATACCTCGTAAAACACTATTAAATGGACTAAAAATGCTAAAATATGGATAATTATCTTGCAAATATGTTTGTTTGGTATTTTTATGTCTTGCAGGTAAAAAAGGATTGAAAACGGTGCAAAAACGAGAATTATCGGGTTCAATTTGGTCAAGTTTAATTATTACTCAAAGCCAAGATAAAGTCGTAAAAAGTCCCCGAGCATACCAGTGGAAAGAGCGCGAGAATACGAGTCCAACGGTGCCCTCTGATTTTATTGGGCTAGCCCGTAACCCATTTATATGGGTCGGGCCAACCCATTATGCTTTTAAGCCAAGTACAAAATTACAAATTCTAAAATATAGATATGGGATGATGACGTAAGTGGCACATGGATGAAATTAAATCAATAGCCATCACGTGATGGCGCACTCACTATGAAAAGGGCGAATCAGACGTGGACACGTGGCGGAGAAGTTTATATCTTGAATGAAGAATTCTGTTGCTAGCTTGAGAAATGATCGAACAGTCATAAAAGAGTGCGTTCGTTTTAAGCTTTCAAAATGGGCACGTGTCACTCGATCAAAGGTGGATCCATCTTACATTCTTCTTGCGATCCGTGTGATACAAATCCCGAGCCAATGATTGGCCAATTAATTCTCAAATGATTAGGCTAAATTTACAAGATCACCCCTTTTCACCCCATTTAAATACACACGCCTCCCTCACACTTAGCCTAGTCAGTTTTTAGTTTTTTTTAGTTTAGTTTTTATATTTTTAGCTTATTTCAAATATGTAGTAGCTTATTTTTGGAATTCATGCTTTTTGTACTAGCTTATTTCACGAGCTTATTATGATGATGTATTAAAGATGGTTTGAAGTTTGTTAAAAATCTTGTTTTTTCTCTTTTTTATGGTTTTTCTTGATTATTAACTACCTAACTACAATTTATTTGTGTTGACATAATGCAATGTTTTCATTACCACATTGGTAACTTTTAGGATCATAGAACAAAAAGCACAATTAAGCGTCTAAAAGATAACTTCATCATCCCCGATTTTTTCACTTTTCCCATGCTAAGCTTAAAAACAAGATCACCGTTAATTACAAGTCATGACACTAACACTACTCATAAATATTAATTGTGTACTTACTTTTCCTCCCACAAATCCTACTTTTGTATCTCAGGATTTTACTTAAGTCATATACCCGAAGGCTCTTTAAGACTTTTGTTTCGATACTTATTAATTCCAAAAATAAAGCGTAATGGTTAAGAACGCAATAATTAGCTCCTAGCCCTTCTCAAAAGATCAAATGCAATCAAGAATAAAGTCCACATCGAGGCGACCAAAATTTGGCTTTTTATTAGGCTACTTAAGCAAGGCACCATTCATGTCATATACCCTAAGCTTTTCTTTATACTTGAATGGAACCAATTCTCATTTGCACCGATTATACCCTTAGCTCCTTTTAAGGCACAATAATAAGGACAAAAATAAAGCAATTATTATTAAACCTTCAGTCCTTTAGTAGGCTACAACATCGGCCACGCTCCGACTAGATGTAGCAACAAATATTTTTCGGATTTGGATTTATTATAAGTAAAAACAACCGGTGCCCTCTTTATCTCGGAAGCCACCTTCGGGATAGCGAAGTCGTCAGAGGTTATTCTACTTCATTTATGGACCACCGGACTCTTTCCCTTATTATGAAATCTCCAACATCGGCCACGCCTCCGACACGATGAAGTAATCTGGCAGAGATACTTATTTATTATATTTTTGTATTTTTTAAACCAATTATTGTATTTTCCTGATGTGTACTATCTATTCACAAAAGCGAACTAAAGAAAAAACTTCTATTAAAAACTAATTTTATTAACCAAAACAAACCATTACAAACTCTTATTTATTTAAACATTATATAAAAGTGAACAAGCTAAATGGGAGAAAAAAGCACAAGTATACATATGAGCTATGAAAGAAATCCCAACTTATTCTACGTTTAATATCAAGGACTTATAAATGACACTATCATTTCGTGTTCTTTCACAAAAGAAATTTAGCAATAATGCTTTCTAAGGCCTTATATAAAACTCCAACTCGGGCATATTAAAAATTTTACTTGAGATTTAGGGCACAAGCTTTCATTTACTAATGCGATCTAAGTCTAGCATTGTCATGAGGAACTTAGCATTAGACTATCTATCATTTAATTGTTAAGGGGGAAAAAGTTAGAACTCAACACGTTCAATCGGGTCAAAAAATCTACATCTTGTTCGTACAACGGAAAACATACTTTTTTGTTCTTAACACATTATTATTATGATTTATTTTTTTTTTTTTTTTAGTGAAATAAGACTGTAAAAATTTTAAATTTTGCTATTTTTGTGGGGGGGAAAAGTGGTACGTGAGAACAAATCAATAAGCAAGCACATTTAAATCGATAGTTTTTCCCTCCCCAACTAAATTGAAACATTGTCCTCAATGTTTTAAGTCGTGGGTTCCTACGAAAATCTAAGCCGTTTATTAAGTAGACAAAAGACAATTCGGTAATCGAATAAAATTGAAGGGATATTGATCTCCCAAAATAATTTTCACACAAAGGGGGGGATTTTTTGAGAACTCGAGTGCTTCGGGGAATTAGGCATCGAACACGAGAGGATTCTTGAAATGTTGGGTAATCCTGCCAAATCACAACAACAGACAATCAAACAACGAGAAACGAAGAGGATGGCCCTCAACATCACAAACATTACAGAAGGTTTGGAAAATAGAAAAAAAGATAAGCCATGGGGTGAATTCCCACGAAGCGGCTTCGTTTTTTAATTACCGAGTCGCAAGCTCGACTCGATCCCTGAATTCAGTTGTCTCTTAGGGAGAGCACTAGAAACGTTTATTGAACCTTCCACTGGACATTGAGAGGATTCCAGGGATCAAAAATAAAATTTCTAACTTCTAAAGGAGAAAATACAGGGTGATGCCTTGGTGTAAGTTGAAGATTGAAGAAAAGTCCAAATGATAATGCATAAGGAATTGACATCTTACATTTAGAGGAAACGTCTTTTTACTTTGGTTAGAAATTAAGCACAACATTCTTCAAACATTCATTTGGGTGGTTTCTGCGGAGGTAGAAAATGATGGTTCTTTGAAAACTAAAAGAGTCCCGGAGGAAATGTTCTCTTTTAAATTCTCCTCCAATGTTATAAGATTTTTATCATGAATGGCATGATAAACTAGTATACCCGGTTTGAATACTTTGTCTCGGTTCGGAGAGAATTCAGGTAACACTAGCCGACAACTCCGCAGTGAAAAAGGCGGAGTCGGAATCTAAAGAAGGATGTGGTAAATTAACTTGTTGTGGTAGAGGTAGAGTCAAATGAAATGGGTAAATCCTTTTTTCTTAAGGTCCTTTGGTTTGGGAGAATTGATCATTAAAAATTCAATTGGATTATCAAAGTGATTCTAAATTCGCATCGACAATGTATCAATTGGAACATCCTTGAAAACTTCTTCAACTTCTTGAGGATGGAAAAGAGGTTTGGGTTCTTCTGTAAGAAACGCTTGCAACGAGTACAAAATTACTTTTTTCCTATCGCGATTCGATTCATCATTTTCCACACAAATTGGACCAACGAGAGGAAAATCGGTTAATGGTGTCTTCCATGAACCAACCTTCTCTCCGGTGAGAGTAGGGAAAGTAGGATTGCTACTTAAAACTTCAAGGGTGGTAGGGAGGGTAAGATCAATTCCCGGTGGAATTGAATCTTTTTCAAGATAATCTTCTAATTCACTTGCTTCCGGTGAAGTAAGTGTGGAGGAAGAAGACTTAATCTCGACATCCTTATCCTTCTCTTCAAAGAGAGGATTCACGTTGCTGGATTTGAAGTTATCATTGACTTAAAGGTGGATTTGAAATAACTCTGAAACGTATCATTCTTGGGAGGTCTTTTTAAGGATGGAAACTCTTCCTCCCGGTGGTAATGGAGTTTAGGAATGAGCGAATTCGTCGGTGATTTCTTCCAATTTATCACTACGTCTTCACCGGAGAAGAACTAGGATGAAGTGAATTAGTGGTACTGCACTAAACGTATGAGCAAATAAGATCCTTTAAAACAATGTAATCGGAACGTTAAATATATAATTCATGTTGATTGATTCAACTTTTTGAATACCATTAGTTTCGAAATTTTCACTTTGCGATGTTCAACGTTAAATTTCATTACCATCACTCGAAGGATCAACTTTTTCGTCTGTTAAACATCAATTATAAGCTCGAACGCGGTTCGTTAAAAATGGTCTTTCGGAATCAAAGGAATTTGTTCGTCCGGGAACATAATCGACAACTACGAAAATCGCTGGGTATGTAACTTTTCCTACAGGGAACAAGCACTCTTACAAATCCCATCAGGTGACAAGTTGACGGTTGGCTAAATCGAGTGTCATTTGGGTGATTGAGGTGGTTAAAACCTACCCTATGAAAGGACGAGAGAGAGGCATTTTCATTATGTTGATACTTGCTCCTAAATCGGCCTAAACTTGACATTTAAGCTTTGAATAAATCGCCTCAATGTTCCAACCACGTAATGGTATGGTAAATCGACAAGAATCTCCCAATTTCTCGGGTAATTTCTTAAGAATTACGGCACTACAAATTTTCATCACGGAGATAAAGTATTAGCAAGTTTCTTCAAGTTTTTCCTTATTAGCGCAAAGATCTTTAAGCATTTTGGTGATTTTGCATTTAAAATCAATGCATCCGCAAGAGAAATATTGAAATGAAGTTGTTTAAACATTTTCCAAAACTTTTGAAGTTGAATCTTATTTCTTCTTTCCGGGTAAGGAAGCTTAAGTTCATATGTTTTAGGACCATTGACATTTCCCTCTTGATTCACTTTTGTTGTTGTTTGAGAATTTGTCTCTTGAACTTTTTGGGTTAGAGGAGGTGGGACAGAATCCGTTGACGTCTCCTCTACCACATCCGGATTAACAAATGGAGGAGGCATAGGAATGGATGGCCCTTCGTAAGAAACTCCGCTTCGAGTTGTTATTGCCCTGGCTTCGTTCCTTGGATTTGGAATGGTATTGCTTGGTAAAGTACTTGAACTTGAAGCTTGATTGGGATTGCCGAAATCATGAATCTTGGTGCAAAGGCTTGTTAACAAACTTGTAACATTTGCCATTTGATTTTGCAAACCTTGATTTTGATTTTGCACATTCTTCAATATCGCATCATTTGCTTTGACGTAACTTTCAAAATCTGTTTTCAAAACACTATTTGTTGGAGGTTGGTAAGGTAAAACTTGATTGGTTGGTGTTTGGTATGGTGGAGCTTGATAAACTTGATTTTGACGGTTTTGATTAAAGTTTCCTCCACGGTTTTGGTTGAAATTAGAATTGGTTCCTTGATAACGGTTTTGGTTGGTTTGGACATTTGGTTGATTGAAACCCGGTGGTCTCATTTGACTTGCCAAATTTGAAGGTTGGTTTCTTTGGAGAAAATTTCCAACGGCTGCGGTTTGTTGAAATTGTTGGATGTTATCTTGAAAAACAGGAAAATCGTTTCCACTTCGAGTTAACGGACAATTGTTAAAATTGTGATTTGATCCACAAGTGACACAAACTTCCTCAACTGCTTTGACGGGTGCAGGAGTAACAACTAAAGCTTTCATTTGACTCATCATTTGGTTCATCTTGATAGTCATCTTATCCTCTAGAGAAGCGGCTATTTGTTGCATATCGAAAGAATTATTAGAAGATGAAGAATTAGAAAGAGGAGCATCCGTTTACTCTCTTCTTGAATCATTAGACGAACTTCTTGAGTAACGAACTTTTGAATTGCTTTTCAATAATTTGCTAAACTTCTTGAGGCTTTTGTCCAAAGACAATTACCACCTGCCTTGCAGAATTAAGGCACTCTTGATCGTTTGAATTCAAAGAATTTCAAAAAGTATGAGTTGGATGGAGTTTCTGAAAAGCCATGGTGAGGACATTGACGAAGGAGTAGTCCTTTTAAATCGTTCCCATGCTTCATTAAAAGGCTTCGTTTGGTTTTTGATAAAGTAATGATCTCATTCCGATAGTAAGTGGTTTTTGAAGGTGGAAGTATTGTTATGAATTTTGAAACAAGGTCTCGTCCCATGTGAGAATTGTTCTTGGTTTTGGTTCTTTGTCTAACCAATCTCGGGCTTTACGTCTAGAGGAAAAAGGGAAAAATAAAACAAACAAACAGGGACACATCAAAACACAAATATCATTAGCCCTGGAATGTACAGAGTTGTCACACAACAAGAATCACAAACAAACAAGTCTAAGAATGTGTTATCTTCTACAGGAATGAATGCTACATCCAGTGTTAAAAGACCAAAGAGTAGAGATTCACATGTCAAGACCAGTGTCTTAGATGTCTCTAAGAATGAAGCAAAGAAAAGAAGTAGTTTATGTTAGGAAAAATAAGCAAACAGATAATACATTTGCTAAAGTTGTGTCAAACAAGGAGAATGTAATTGATGTTGCTGTTGCAAACGCTTCTAAAGCAAAAACTTTGTTATGTGTTTCTTGTATGCAAAGTGTGCTTATTCCTTGTCATGATAAATGTGTTGCTAAGCATAAATTGAATGTGCATTCGAATGCTCGTAGAACCTTCTATGTTAATTCTAGGATACCAAAATCTTCTGACACTACTTTTGTAGCTCCTAAGACTAGGTTTTCTGAGAAAGCGGCACAATCTAAGACTTTAGATACTACTTCTGTAGCTTCCAAATCTAAGACTGATGAAGCAAGTGCATCAAAAGCTAGAGATAAGGTTTCTAGTGCGTTTAAGAAAAAGAAAAGAAACATGCGTGATGAACCATTAAGCCCACTCATGCTAAACAAGATTCAGACAAGTAGATTATGGCAAAAATGGTTTGAATCACAACCAAATGTTATGTGGACACCTGTTAACATAAAGCCACATGCTCATACTAATCCTTTGAATACGAAACCACTTGTTTCAGTTAAGAGATGGATAATCAAATTGCCTAGTAGTCCATGTGTTGTTTCTTCTTGTGTTGCAGGTAGTCCAGATCGTTCTATGGGTTGTTGACAGTGGTTATTCAAAGTATATGACGGGTGATCATTCACTATTGAGAAATGATTCGAGCAGTTTATACACACGTATAAAATAATATACTTATAGAGAAATTAAGGAAATCCCCAATGATCCCTTGGACAATTCCACTCACAAAGATATATATATAAAATACGTATATTAAACCGGGCAAGTATGATCACCCGGGTCGTTTCCCCAATGACTCGTGCAATGGAAACCTCGATCTCGTTCGGAATGGTTGATTTGAATAAGAAAAGAGATATTTTTGATTTAATTATACTACTAAAATTAAAGGCACAATTAAACAACTAATTAACAAATTAAACTAATTACGAAAGTAAATAAAATGCGACATTTAAGAAAACAAATGCAATTTAAAACTTAAAAATGTAAACTATATTCCTAAACCTAGATTAATGCTAAAGAAAATTTTAGGAAAATTAAAAATATTTTTTAAAAGCTTTTTGGATTTTTTTATGAATTTAAAACTATTTAATCTAAATTAAATTCTAAAAATAGAAATTAAATTGATAAAAATTAAGAAAAATACTTTTTAAGCTACCTCAATCCTAAAATACTTAAACATATAAGAAAAACATTTTTAAACTACTTTTACTACTTAAAAGTTAAAAATTAAAAATTAAAGATTTAAAAATTAAATGATTAAAAATAAAGATAAGGATTTAAAAATAATAACTTTTTTTATTTAAAATAACCTAAGTGATTTTAAAATTAAACTAATATTTTTGTGTTTTTATCAAACTTTTTCTATTTTTTATGGTTTTTGAAAAAGAAATATTAAATACTAAATTCGAAGATTAATTTTTAAAAATATAAAACTTAAGCTAAAAATTTTATAAAAATATTTTTTATAAAAAGAAAAAGTGCAGAAAATAGATTTTATAAAAAGCCCTAATTTTAAACTAATAATTATTAACTAATTTAACTAATTAAACTAAAAACCTAATTTATTATTTAATTAAAACTAATTATATTAAACTTAAACTAAATTTATCAAACACATGGGCCGAAAGTGACAAAACAGATAGATAAAGGTAGGCGGGGTAATTTAGATTTTATAATAAAAACACACAGTTTTACTAAATGACAGAAATAGTCCTTTAACCTAGGACTAACTAGACTAACTTTTAAACTAACTAAGGACTAACTATGCTACTAACGAAGGACTAACTGAACAATTAACAAGGACTAACTATGTAATATTTAAACTAACAGAAACTATAAAAGCATGCAAGACAGGCCCCTGAACCTTCGAAAAACTAACAAACAGCATCCTAATTGATTAAAACAGCTTATTCATAAAACTTTTAAAGACAAATTTTCTTAAAAAAAACTTAATCCTAACTTATTTAAAATAAGCTAAATAAGCTTAAACACTTATAAGCTCTAGCAGCTTATTAATCCACTTAAAACTAAATTAACCAAGTTCTCTCAAAGCAACATGACATATTATAAGCACTTAATTAAACTGCTTAATACAAATCAGCTAATCCAAACTGCTAAACAAACTTAACACTTAACAGATTTCAACAGCTTATTAAAGAAAACAGAATTATAAAATCTAACATAAAACTTATTGAAGCTTAAAAAAAATAAGGTGTACCTTGGTTCTTCCCAGCAGAACAAGGAAGCTTAACAGCTTCTTATGAGCTTGTGGCTTAATCCACACAAGCTCAGATTCAAACAAACACAACCTAATCTAGTCCTAATTGGTTGACCCTCAACCTCTAACCCCTTGATACTCAGCTGCCATCCAATTCCACAATAGTATCAAGCCTTCATCATGTGAACACAATAACAAAAACAAATATTTGTTGACAGAATTTAAATGAGAAATGAATTAATATGAAATAACATTTTTATTAAAACTGAAATAGGGTTCTTACAACTCAGAACGAAATAACATAAAATTGAAATTACAATTAAAGAGAACTACTAACAACTAAAATTACAAAAATAAACTGAAAAATTGACTCTAAAGAAAATTACTCCTCTAGGTGCTGGAATGAGGGGGTTTTTATACCCCTAGCTCGAGCTAACCTCTACCTTCTCGATTCTTCTCTTCGCCTCATCACAGCCCTTCATCTCTTCTCTCTCCTTGATGTGACATCTCAATCGTTAGATCGAGGCATGTATAAACCCGGATCAATTACGTGGCTTGAGTGTGTTAGTTGTGTGAGTGTATACTCACTCGCACGTCACATCAACCAATGATTGATCTTCATTTTGCCAGGGTGGATTGGTTAGGGAATGATTGATAGTGATGGGTTGGTTAAGGTGTGTGAGAGGGTTGTTAACCCTAAGGTTAATTATCGTGGGGGTGAATGGTTTAGAAACTAGGGTTTAGGGGATCTTGGTGTGTTCTTGAGTGTTCGGTGTGGGTGAATGAGAGTGAATCTCATTTGGGGAAAATGGGTAAACAGTAACTGTTAAAATGTTATAAGTATCACCGGGTTGGGGGTTCGGGTTAGGTCGGGTTAGGAGCGGGTTAATTGGGTTGGGGTTTTTATTGTGATTGGTTGAAAAGGTGGGTCACGGGTAGTTTGACCCATCATTTGACCCGCGTTTTTTTATTACTTTGGGGAAATTGCATTATCGACCCTTGTGTTTGGGAAGCACTAACTCAAGGCTTAATACAACTTTCACTAATAGCAAAAGTCACCCCTTGAACTTATAAAATAATAGAGCTTGGGTTTGGTTGACTGTGAGTTAGCTGTGGTTGACTGTAGAAGGCTGAGGCATGATTTCTCTGGCTTCGGCTTTGAGATCTTTAGCTTCTTGATCACTCATCCGTTCTCGTGTTCGTTCTTGACTGATTTCTTGCAATATTTGACATATCCATACCTGCACACATAAAACTCAGATACAAGCACATTTTTGCCATTTTTGATCCGTTTTGGGTTTATTTGGGTCTTTTTAAGCATAAATAGATATGTGTATTCTACACTTATCAAGCAACCTTATCTAATCTCAATCACACAAACTTACTGCTTTTAATATTATGTTCCAGCAGTATTAAGTTCATGCAAGCAGCACAAATATCCATGAGTAACAGTACTAATGATAGCAGCAGTAAGGAAACATGTAGCAGTACTAACAATAAACGATCATCATTGGCAGCAGTAGCATATAGAGGCAGTATTAACTTCAGATGCTGGCAGTATTAACTTCTTCTTGAATAGCAGCATTAACATAAACCAAACACGAATAAGTAGCACTGATGTATATATTGCCATATAATCACAATACCTTTTAACCAATCTTTAGCCTAAATAAACTATATATGGGAAAAATATAATCCCTAAACTTTAGGATTTTCTATATTAAACCAGATTCCATTCCCAATCTTATCACATAGAACGAACAAACCTGTTGTCCCTATTGTACCTGTTGTATCAAAGCTACATAAACTTTCGAACTTCATGTTAACATTCATTGAACAGGAATCAAGGCTGTGTGACCCTTCAAAATTCGAAACCAAGTAGCAGAAACATCAACGCGAGCAGTACTAACTTGTAACCACTGTTTAAGGATACCATTTTGTTAAGTATCCAGACGACGCATTTTATTGTCACAAAGTTGTCATGAATCTGTCATTAATTCGTTTTCTCTTTCCTCCTATTCTTTTTAGCGACACTTTATCTCTGGCAGTAGAAACGTGCCCAATTAGTTGTAATCAGTAACCTCAGTCGACATATCTTTTTCTTTGCATCTGTTCGAATAAAACCTGGGATGAATGGTATGTATTTATAACAAAAAAATAGATGTAACCCTCTTTTGTTCTCCTCGTCAGAAGCACAGCTAAGGCCCAACATTACTCGTTCAAATCATAGCACACACTTCTTCTTTTATCGTCTGTGGTAGTAGTAACGAGTTAACAATGGCAGCACAAACCTTGTACTACTAATCCACAAACAATAGCAGCAACCATGATCTTTAGGGTTTTTATTAAGCAGATTAGAGATCGATTAAGATACAAACAAGGTATATAATATGCTTTTATCGAATTTATGCACAGATTCTATTTCTCACCGAATTAGGGTATATACATAACCCTAACCTTACCGAATTTGACTATGAACACCAAAAAATAGAATATTGAAAAACCCTTTAACCAATAAAACCTTGAAGATCCTAGATCGAGAGTCACGAGGTTCTGATACCAATTGTGGAATTCTAAATAACTCCTTAGATCGTTGTAAGCTCAGTTTGATTAGAACTTTTATCTAGTATAATAACAATGAACATAGAATATATGCATAGCGGAAATAGCATAATGAACAAAGTTATTCAACAAGGTTTTTTTTATCATTATCTTCTCTACAAAGACTACTACAAGCCCCAATTCTACATGATCAACTATAGAACGGTTAACTAATCTAACATGATCAATTAAACATTGATCTTGGGGCTAAAACACAAACAACCTAGGCGTCTACAATGAGACTTGATGCCTAGAACACACACACACTTTCCTGGTGTTTACATTTTGACACACAGAAAACTATACTACCTATATCTCTTTATATACTTGAGATATTAGGTTTATAAAGGATAAGAACAAATAAAGATATTAATAAATCTTTTAATCATTTAAGTTTATCTTTAGAATCTTCAAAATCTTCCATCTTTTGAAGAATTCCTCCTTTACCTTTTAAGTCCTTCATATTTCATATGTTTTATCTTATCAAGTCAAATATAATTCCCAATAATCTTCTCCTAGTTGATAATGACAAAACCAAAATAAGCACGAGCTTCTTCCCCTGAAGCTAAAATATATGAAAGAATAGAACTATACCACCAAGGATCTACAAGTTGCAAATCATCTTTGTAACGCCTTCTTCCCCTTTTTTTCATAATCAAATAAGAGACTAAAATATGCAACTTTGATCTCGACAACCACAAACCACAATCACACTTCTAATCCAGCCTTTCAATCAACTCAAATTACCCTCTATGACGCGCCTTAAGATAAATGACCTTGAGCAGTAGAAACATAAACTAGTAGTAGTAATAATAACTAGTAGTAGTAAAAACCTTCACCTCGATGATGCATGTAAATGGTTAAACATTTTAATAATAAGCTTCCCCTGAAACCCATATGTTAACCATTTTTTGAATCTTCAATTCTGTAGGCTCTATGTAATGATCACTGATGAAGAAAATTAAGTATAACGAACTTGATGTTGAAGTAGAATAACCCAAACTTGTGTCTTATATCTTGTACTATCCACGTGACATCAAACTTATACCAAGACCAAAGTATAAATAGATTGCAACCTCTTGACAAAATCCTCATCTTCTATGAGACACATAACCAAAGTGATAGCAAATGTGAGCATTGAGCACCATAAGTTAGATCACACACCTTTGCTAGATTCGTCATGTCTTCATCACATCGTTTCTAAGCACGAACAAGTTATCTTCAAAGTGTAACACCCACTTTAAGATATGATAAGAACACGCATCTGAAAAACTTCACATCAACTTCAAATAAGTGATACAAACTTCTTCGTAACCAATTAATCCAAGAAAATACGAGCCTTTTAAACGTTTAAGAACATTTAAACCAAATCAATCTGTTAGCTTCCCCTTAAACGAAGCATCTTGTTCAATTCGAGATCCAAACCATGTGTGTGTCATTCGATATCAAATAAAAAAGGTAGTACAAACTCTCTATGCCAGCAGTACAAAGTATTCACGCAGCAGTACTAACTAAAACTTCTAGCGGTACTAATGTAACAAGAACAGTACTAAGTACTCATAAGCAGTACCAAGTATAAAGCTGGCAGTACTAAGTTCTTGTTTGGCAGAATAAACTTCCACAACTAATAACTGCACTAATACCATACCATATACCATCGTTTCCATTTACAGCAACCTTATCTAATCTCAATCATACAAACTTACTGCTTTTAATACTATGTTCCAGCAGTATTAAGTTCATTCAAGCAGCACAAATATCCACGAGTAACAGTACTAATGATAGTAGCAGTGAGGAAACATGTAGCAGTACTAACAATAAACGATCATCATTGGCAGCAGTAGCGTATAGAAGTGGTATTAACTTCAAATGCTGGCAGTATTAACTTCTACTTGAATAGCTGCATTAACATAAACCAAACACGAATAAGCAGCACTGATGTATATACTGCCATAAAATCACAATACCTTTTGACTATTCTTTAGCATAAATAAACTATATATCAGAAAAATATAATCCCTAAACTTTTGGATTTTCTATATTAAACCAGATTCCATTCCCAATCTTATCACATAAAACGAACAAACCTGTTGTCCCTATTGTACCAGCTGTATCAAAGCTACATAAACTTTCAACCTTCCAGTTAACATTCATTGAACATGAATCAATGCTGTGTGACCCTTCAAAATTCGAAACCAAGCAGCAGAAACATCAACGCGAGCAGAACTAACTTGTAACCACTGTTTAAGGATACCATTTTTTTAAGTATCCAGACGACGCATTTTATTGTCACAAAGCTGTCATGAATCTGTCACTAATTCGTTTTCTCTTTCCTCCCATTCTTTTTAGCGACACTTTATCTTTGCTAGTAGAAACGTGCCCAAGCAGTTGTAATCAGTAACCTCAGTCGACATATCTTTTTCTTTGCATCTGTTCGAATAAAACCTGGAACGAATGGTATGTATTTATAACAAAAAAGTAGATGTAACCCTCTTTTGTTCTCCTCGTCAGAAGCACAGCTAAGGCCCAACATTACTCGTCTAAATCATAGCACACACTTCTTCTTTTATCATATGTGGTAGTAGTAATGAGTTAACAACAGCAGCACAAACCTTGTACTACTAATCCACAAACAATAGCAGCAACCATGATCTTTAGGGTTTTCATCAAGCAGATTAGAGATCGATTAAGATAAAAACAAAGTATATAATCTGCTTTTATCAAATTTATGCCCAAATTCTGTTTCTCACCGAATTAGGGTTTATACATAACCCTAACCTTACCGAATTTGACTATGAACACCGAAAAACATAATATTGAAAAACCTTTTAACTAATAAAACCTTGAATATCCTAGATCGAGAGCCACGAGGCTCTGATACCAATTGTGGAGTTCTAAATAACTCCTTAGATCGTTGTAAGCTCAGTTTGATTAGAACTTTTATCTAGGATAATAACAATGAACATAGAATATATGCATAGCGGAAATAGCATAATGAACAAAGTTATTCAACAAGGTTTTTCATCATTATCTTCTCTACAATGACTACTACAAGCCTAAATTCTACACGATCAACTATAGAATAGGTTACCTAATCTAACAGGATCAATGAAACATTGATCTTGGGGCTAAAACACAAACAACCTAGGCGTCTACAATGAGACTTGATGCCTAGAACACACACACTTTCCTAGTGTTTACATTTTGACACACAGGAAAACTATACGATCTATATCTCTTTATATACTAGAGATATTAGGTTTATAAAGGATAAGAACAAATAAAGATATTAATATATCTTTTAATCATTTAAGTTTATCTTCAGAATCTTTAAAATCTTCCATCTTTTAAAGAATTCCTCTTTTGCCTTTTAAGTCCTTCATCTTTCATATGTTTTGTCTTATCAACTCAAATATAATTCCCAATAATCTTCCCCTAGTTGATAATAACAAAACCAAAATAAGCATGAGCTTCTTCCCTTGAAGCTAATATATATGAAAGAATAGAATTATACCACCAAGGATCTACAAGTTACAAATCATCTTTGTAACGCCTTCTTCCTCTTTTTGTCATAATCAAATAAGAGACTAAAATATGCAACTTTGATTTCAACAACCACAAACCACTATCACACTTCTAATCCAGCCTTCCAATCAACTCAAATTACCCTCCATAACGCGCCTTAATAAAAATGAACTTGAGCAGTAGAAATTTAAACTATCAGTAGTAATAATAACTAGCAGTAGTAAAAACCTTCACCTCGATGATGCATGTAAATGGTTAAACATTTTAAGAATAAGCTTCCCCTGAAACCCATATGTTAACCATTTCTTGAATCTTCAATTCTGTAGGCTCTATGTAATGATCACTGATGAAAAAAAAACTAAGTATAAACGAACTAGATGTTGAAGTTATAATAACCCAAACTTGGTGTCTTAAATCATGTACAGTCCACCGTGACCTCAAACTTATACCAAGACCAATGTATAAGTAGACCGCAACCTCTTTACAAAATCCTCATCTTCTATGAGACACATAACCAAAGTGATAGTAAATGTGCGCATTGAGCACCATATGTTAGATCACATACCTTTGCTAGATTCGTCAAGTCTTCGTCACATCGTTTCTAAACACGAAACATATTATCTCAAGAGTAAACACCCACTTTAAGATATGATAAGAACACGCATCCGAAAAACTCCACTTCAACTTCAAATAAGCGATAAACAACCTTCTTCGTAACCAATTAATCCAAGAAAATACGAGCCTTTTAAACGTTTAAGAACATTTAAACCAAATCAATCTGTTAGCTTCCCCTTAAACGAAGCATCTTGTTCAATTCGAGTTCCAAACCATGTGTTGATGGCATTCAATATCGAATAAAACTGGTAGTACAAACTCTTTATGCCAAGCATACAAAAATTATTCACGCAGCATAATAAAGAAAAACTTCTAGGCAAGTACTAAATAATGTTACAAGAACAGTACTAAGTATAAAGCTGGCAGTACTAAGTTCTTCTTTGGCAGCATAAACTTCAACAACCAATAACTGCACAAATACCATACCATATACCATCGTTTCCATTTACAGCAACCTTATCTACTCTCAATCACACAAACTTACTGCTTTTAATACCATGTTCCAGCAGTATTAAGGTCATTCAAGCAGCACAAATATCTATGAGTAACAGTACTAATGATAGTAGCAGTAAGGAAACATGTAGCAGTACTAACAATAAACGATCATCATTGGCAGCAGTAGCATATAGAAGCAGTATTAACTTCAAATGCTGGTAGTATTAACTTCTACTTGAATAACAGCATTAACATAAACCAAACACGAATAAGCACTGATGTATATACTGCCATAAAATCACAATACCTTTTGACCAATCTTTAGCATAAATAAACTATATATGGGAAAAATATAATCCCTAAACTTTAGGAATGTAAAACCCCGTATTTAAGATCACTACTTATTCTGAATTAATAATTATTTCTTAAAGCTTAAATAATTCATTTTATTATTTTAGTCGATTACTATTAAAATCGTCATTAAATTCTTTCGCGAATTCTATATTTTATGTTTAATCATTACCGATCGAGAAATCAACGGATCCTGTATTTTAATTGTGAAAAATATATTAAATTTAAAACCCTGTATTTAAGGTCATTACTTAATTTAAATTTATAATTAAATCTTAAATTTTTAATCATTCATTTTATTTTCTTAATCGATTTTCATTCAAATTATCAATTTTTAAAACCCTCGCGAATCTTACAATTGAAGATTTTACGTTTTTTTTTAAACGACCGAGATATCAATGACTCCGTATACGGGCCTTGAGTGCCTAATTATTTTTATTTTTATAATATTTATCTTTCTTGTATTTTAAATTGAACCTAGATGAAAATCACGGTTTAGGAGAAAGTATCGGACTAGAATAGGTTATTAGGCCGAGGTTAATGGGTAATATTAGTTAGACAAAAATGGGCCAAGGCCCCTCTCTTTTCCCTTTTGGTTCGGCAGCCCATACAACCCAACATACCTTTATGTTTTAAAAAGCCCAAGTATAAAACCCACTCCCTTATTCTTTCTTTTCCCTATTAAAAACACACACTCTCCTAAGATTTAGAAGATCAACCGTATTTTTGTCCCTCTCCTCCCTATTGTCGACGGCAGACTCACCAAAACCACCACCACCATCTTCAAAACTCCATAAAAACCATCCTATTTGACACCAAATCATCCCTAATATTATCCTCAACCCATTCTATTACTAAAATCACATAGCATGAAGTTATTAATCCTTTGATTTCTTGAAGATTTGTGTTTTAGGGTTTTTGACGTGATTCAAAGATTAAGAGTTAACACAGGGATTGATTTAGAAAAGTTTTGGTATATCAAAGATTGGTTTTCTTTAGTTTTCGCCTTTGTTTCGGCGCCCAACACAACACCTCTAGGGTTGTGTTTGATCTTTTTAAAGCATCTATTGTAGTTATAAAGTGCTTCCTCAAACACTCTTTATTGTTTTGATTTTTAGTTAAGCATGTCTTGATGCTGATTATTATTGTTATGCAAGTATTGACTTATGTGATCTGATTTAATTGGTGTAAGCGAGGAAAAATGTTTGTTAGATAATGTACTTTGATGATTAGTGGCCTTGTGATGAATTAATTGAAGATTTAGAGGTGTTATGGATCGATTTAGAATAGGATTTAGTAGACTGTTTTGGGACAGCAGGTAAACGGAGCTTGTTCTCCAAACTTTTGGCCTGGAGCCTGTGAGATAATTTTATGGGTGAATAGATATAGGTCTTAGCATTATGAGATAGTTGGATGCTCAACCAATTCCTCTGTATGAGGGAGATATGGTCAAAATACGAACATGGGTCAATTTTGGACCTTCGATTAGAAATCATGTTAATGTCAGAGTTTTTAAACTAAAAGTTTAGGTTTTAAAGCTTGGGTCAATGCTAGACATCTTATAGAAGCTCCAGAACTTGGCCTCACATTCATTGCTATTTTAGTTTATGATTTATGACTAAAACGGCAAAACCAAGAAATTTAGTTAAAAATCTAGTTTGACCTTCGGTTAGTAAAAGTTGATTTCCCATTGATTGGTAAATGAGTTGAATGATTGGCTTAATGTTTTGAAAACTAGATTCATGTGGTTTTCCAGGGGTGAAAACCTCACCTTTATATCTTTTATAAAATGATAGATATGGTCTGGTGATCATGACTAAATTCTGCAAATGGTAGTTTTCTGTTTTGAGTTAGCGATAGTAAATTGTCCTTTTCTAAAAATTGGTAAACAATTGGAATATGAGGCTTGATGTTATGTAAAGTAGACTTCAAGGTCTTTCCAGGGGTGAAAGCCTCATGTCTATATCTTTTACGATTTAGGATTTATGCTCTCTTGAAAATGACTAAAATCAGAAAATTGACTTTTACGTCTAGGATTGAAAAAATGAAAAGTGTGACCACATCCAATTGAGATACGAATTAAGGGACGAGACATGGTAGATGTTTATTTTAGTTTGACCCCAGCTTAGACATCAATTGACTTCTTAAAAACACTTTGGTTTAGTCTCGGTGCAATATTGTTTATGTTTCAAATTCTTTAACTAGTATTGTATAACTATTCTATTATAATGATATCATATATCATTCTAAGTCGCGACTTGCTTTATAGGTCTCGACTAATATTTGGAGTCATCTTCTCATTGTTGGTTTCTCTTCGATCATCCACTTACGGTGAGTTCATAGCCCCATCTTTTCTTCTTTAATGGTTTTCATAACTATTTTCGGGGTGAGAATACATGCTTGTTTTACTAAGCAAAAATTATTGATTCCAATTTCATAAGCGTTACATGAATGCTTTTACGAAAGATTTTACTTGCTTTACACATGATTTCTAATACATGGTTGTTTACCACTGAATTTATTAAAGCTTGATTTGCTTACTACACGATTTGGGATCATTGAATATCTATTTACAAAACTGAGAGTTTTGAACATATTACTTGTTTTAAATTGGACACAAGTGCTTGAAGGGTATGCTTGACCCGATTATGAGTTTATCTGCATGAGTACCTATTGCAAAAAGGCCCCGAATTTCATGCACTGTTAATTACCTATGATGGGTAAGCGCTAGTACATTAAGTAGATCTATTGGGCCGTGACTGCCCTGTCTGGGGTTGTGACATCCATGGCGCGATCACCCCTAAAGGACATTTTGTATTGAGAATTTCTTAAGGTATATTGCAATATTACCTTGTTGAGGGGCAAATTATATGCATATTTTATATGCTTGGTTAACGTTTCAGTGGCATGAGCTTAATGCGATAATATATTAATTCATTTACTTGACATTGCATTCGTTGCACTGTCGCTGGCTGATCTTAAACCTTGTGGTCCATTACTAAACATTACTTGATTTATTGAATCCCTACTTGAATTTCAAAAATAGTTCTTTGAAATGTTGTAACGCTACTTTTCTTTCAGAAATATTACTTGAATTATTTCAACACTGCTTTTACTTAAACCTATGAATTCACCAACATTATTGTTGACGTTTTTGCATGTATTTTCTCAGGTTATTATATTGCTAGCTGTGCATTGGGAGCATTCGAGTCGCGTGGATATCAAAACTTTAAGGACTTGGTTTTCTTCACATTCGATGATTGTTTTCTTTAAATATACAAATGAGTCATGTTTGAACTCTTGTAATTTTTGTTAAAAGCAAATTATTGGGACCTGAATTTACTCTGAAAATTTTAATCGAATGTGACATTTTATTAAACGTCTCTTTTGAGGTCGTTTTCTGTAACTTGTACTTTATACTATGAAGTAGCACCCCAAAGTGGTATTCCGCTGCGTTGTTGTGATTTTGGGGGTGTTACATAGGGAAAGAATAAAATGGAGGTTGATTAACTTGCACAAACACAAATGAGACCAACATCCCTCTCTCCACACATGCAGAGGGGTTTATATACCCTAGATGGGCCGGCCTTAAAAGGCTTAGTGGGCCGAGGGTTTGTCTTGGGTTAGGCTCGAGTTTACTTGGGCTTTCGCCCGATACACGTGACCTATTAGATTACATTAAACGATCCCAATACCCGTTCTAGCCTATTACAACATTTAATATATAAATGACCGAGACCTAATATTCCAAATGAACGAACTTCTCATTCGACTCAATATTTTTTAGGCTAACAGCATCGAATGTGAATCATTTTGTAAAACTTATTTCTAAAACGTCTCTTTTGAGGTCGTTTTCAGTGACTTGTGCTTATAGACTATGAAGTAGGACCCCATGTTGTATTCTGCTGCGTGCCGAAAATGAGGATGCTACAATTGGAGTCCAAATTTCACAAGATTACATTCATGGATTTCTACAATCAAATCTTATGGTCTTATTTTCTGTCTTTCATTTTGATGAAACTTTGGGACAATCGTTATAACAAGTTCAATTTTAATTAAGCCAACGAGATTACTTTCAAACGACTCATTTAAAGGTCGTTCTCCTGTATCTTGTGCAATACATTCATGATGTAACGCTCCCGGACATATTTCCGCTGCGACCCATTTTGGGGGTGTTATAGATTGGTATCTAGAGCCAGGGTTATAGAGAACTAGGTTGCATATTTTACCTAGACTATAACCATTTTCACAAACATTGCATCACATCAAACTTTTTCATGTGCATACACACTACTTGCTTACTTGCTTACATTACTTGCTTAAACTACTTGCTTACATGACTTATATATATACTTACCTTCTCTTGCATATATTTTACACTTGTTTATATATGACTTATCTATATAAATACTAGGATTTTTCTCAAGACATTGTCAATGACACGATGGTCTTTAAAACTTTTCATGACTTTACATAATACCGTTTGCATAACATTGAAACTTATCACAATCCGCCGATTTCATTATTCACCTTACCATTCAACTCTGAGTTTGAACATCCGCCTCATACTGCTGAAACACCTACGTCATCTTGTGACCCGTCTTACCTAGTGAAACCTAAGTTAGAATTTTCTTTCTTAGACTCTATTTCCTATAGGATTTCGCATTCGTACTTTCATTTAAACCTTCGTTGTATGCGTGAATAATTTAAATTATCCATCAAACTCATGTGTTGTGAAAACTTCGTCAATTTTACTTTAACTCTCTATTTATGCAACCCACTCCTTAAACTATTATAGTCCCTTATATATTTTTACAACTACTTTATACACCATTTCACTACCACATAATAAACTACTTCGTTGTCTTCCATAAACTACTTCCACGGTCATTTTATAAACTATTTCGTTATCGATTCGCAAACTATTTATTACCACATTATAAACTCCTTACTATTACATTATGAACTGTCACGTGATCCTCCCGAAAACTATTTTGATACCACCTCATAAACAATTTTAGTATCATCCCATAAACAAAGTCGCTGTCATTAATAAACTATATTACTATCGATTGATAAACCATCATATGCTAAACCATTTTACTAACATATAAATAAATTTCCTACCCAATTCATTTATACTGTATAAATTAATTTATTAAAAATACGTAAATCATTTTTCATATCATTCTATATTGCTACCATCTTATAAACAAATTTTCATATCATCTTTTAAACTATTTTTACATCATCTTATAAACTACCTCATCGTCATCTTATATACTACTTTGCAATCATCTCAAAAATCATGTTACTATCACTTTACGAATCATCTTGTTCTTACTTTATGAAACCATTTTATTTTCATCATATAAATAATTTTACTATCACCCCATGAGCTATTTTGTAACACCCCCAAATTGGGTCGCAGCGGAATATGGGTCCGGGGCGTGTTACTTCATAGATCAATCACACAAGATATAT
>BQNB010034864.1:27217-46836 GCA_026074375.1 Tanacetum coccineum
TGGCCTCACTAGCCATCTTACCTTTCCACAATTATCCATATATGAAAGTCATGCAAGCATATGATGCTACTAATATTGAATCACCTATTCCACTACCACGAGTTCCTATTGCTCCACCAACTATTTTGCCTTCATCTCCAGTGTTACCACTATCACCAATGTTTGATCCCCAAGATTTCTTTCTTCCTGATGAGATTCTGCCATCTTATAAATGAGCCCATTCCTGATCATCCTCTTTTACTTCCGCCCTACCTCAAGTATTAAAGATTAGAGAGAATTATCATGGTGCTCCAGACACGTCTTACGCACGTCATGAGGAACAGATCGAGACTATTTTGAATCACTTAGATGAGTTCCCTCTTGAGTGCATTGAGCACATGGAAGATAAGATAGAAGGTCTTGGTAATGGTCGAGTAATCATACAGCATGATTTTGACAAACTAGAGACTGAACTTCATGAAGCCCGTGTCCAGATTGCTGGATTTCAGAGAAAGCAAATAGGGCATGACGACGAGGTTGTTCTTGCTCGCGTCAGGACTTCTACTCGAAAGATACTCATTAAGGATATCCAGATTTGCCACCAATCAAATATGAAGAGTCTTCTGGACAAGATCCATAAGCTCAACAGAGGACTACCACCACCAGACTACTAGACTAGATCCTTATCATTTACAGCTTTTGTTAGAATCCAACCACTGGATGTGTGGCATAAATAATGACACTTCTCAAATTTTAACTATATAAAATATGTAGACAAGTTGTTTATGACTTAATACAGTGGTTATTCCATTATACCTCGCTGTTTTATAATACCGATTTATGTTTATTGTGGTTGTCTATCCTATGTCCTGTATTACGATTACTCGTATATAGTATGATCCAAAATGAGTTATCTAAGTGGTCGTGGTATCATACTGAAACCACTAGAAAGTGAACCAGTCCCTAAGAAACCTAATGAGTTAGATGCTTGTTAGAGTGTCCATTCAAAAAATTTCTATTATATCCTGCAAAGTAATATCAAAGGATGTGTATTTCTTTGTTAGAACTTGTGCCAAATAAGAATCCATACAATGATGTGTCAAATTATTTCAATACCACTATGTATGAAAATTTTGACAATAACTTGTGATTAGTTCTTATTGTGTGTTGTCTTGTGAATGTTGATAGAATGGCTCCCAAGAGGATATCAACATCTGCAGCACCACCCATGACTCAAGCCGACATCAAGAAACTAGTTGCTGATAGTGTTTCCTCAACACTGGAAGCACAAGCTACTACCATGGCAAATACTGACAACACCACTAGGAACACCAGAGAAAGAGAAACTCCTATAGCAAGAAAACGTAGCTGCAAAGAGTTTATGAACTGCCAACCTTTTAATTTCAAAGGTACGGAAGGCGTAGTTGGCCTCATCCGCTGGTTTGAACGAACTGAATTAGTATTTTCCCGTAGTAGCCGTACCGACGACTGCAAAGTGAAATTTGCTACTGGTACTCTAACTGAAGAAACTTTGTCCTGGTGGAAATCATTTTCCCAGCCTATTGGAATAGAGGAAGCCTACAAGATTACCTGGTCCGACTTTAAAAAGCCCAAAATAAAGAAGTATTGTCCTCAAACTGAGATCAAGAAAATGGAAGATGAATTTTACAATCTGACTATAAAAGGAAATGATCTCAAGACTTACATTAGAAGATTCCAGGAATTGGCATTCTTATGCCCAACTATAGTGCCAAATTCTGAGAAACTCATGGAAGTCTTCATCGGGGGATTACCCAGAAGTATTAAAGGAAATGTTACCGCTTCAAAGCCTCAAACTTTGGAGGAAGCCATTACCATAACCCAGATGTTAATGGATCAAGTAACAAAGCACAATTCTGTGCAAGGAACCAATGATCACAAACGAAAGTTTGATGATAGAAGAACCTTCACCAACAACAACTACTAAAACAACCGTAACAACAACAATAACAACCGCAACAATGATCACCGCCAACAACAGAATAGAAGACAAGAAACCGTCAGGGCTTATGCTGCTACTCTAACTGAAAATAAAGGGTATATTGGAAACCTTCCTTTGTGTAAAAGATGTACCCTACATCACACAGGACCTTGCACTGTCAAGTGTTAGACTTGCAACAAGGTGGGTCATTTGATCAGGAACTGCAGATTCAAAGGGCCAGCCATAATAACAACCGAAACCCTAATTGACCTTAGCATGTCCTAACCCTAACCCTAGCATGTCCTAAATCCAAAACCCCTAACCCTAACCCTAGCATGTCCTAAATCCAAAACCCTAATCCAAAAACCTTAATTGACCCGAAACATCTAAACTAGTTCAAACCTAGTTCAAACCAAGCATCCACACTCACACCACCATGATCCACCACCTTGCTAGACTCCTTTTCACCACCAAGTAGCCACCCTACCACCTCTATCACCTCCTTGCACCCTTGCACTCTAAGAAAACACCTTGTCACCACCATAGTGAACCGAACGACCTTCATCACCTCCTTTGGTAACCGAAATCATCCCACCACCTTACACCTCTTCATCTCTAAAACTCAACACATACTTAAATCATGATCTAAACAAGTCCAAGGAAGATTAAGAAGAAAGTTAACATCAAGTAGAAGCTAAGAAACAAGAAGAAAGAAGTGTCTTGATTCATTTCTAAAGTTTTCGAGTTGTTTTTGCTCATTTTGACCCATTTCACCCATTTGGTGTGCTAGTAAGTCCTATAACTCGTTCCATAAGCTCTTGTATCATTATAGATCATGTATAAGCTGTATTTAAGTTGCTTGTATAAGTTCTTGAACAAAAACTCATTTGTTTGGTTTTCCAAAACCAAACCGTGCCCTAAAACCCTAAAACCCTTCTTTCAAAACCCTAATAAGCTATAAGCTAAAAGCTGGTCTTAAAAGCTATTTTAATAATCTAACCTGTCATTTTTATAAGCATTAAAACAAACTTAAAAGCTCTAAGCTTTTGGATCCAAATTTTAAATCCAAACGCACCATAATTGGATTTTCGAGCTCATAAGCTCTTTTCACAAGCTATAAGCTTGTTAAAACTATAAAACCAAACTTATCTTAGCTTATTATGATAAGCTAAATTCTACAAAACTAAATTGGATTCGAAAAATGCAAAGTATATGGTTTTTGGACTTAAATCGCAAAACATTTCATGCAAAGGGATATATATTGTAAATTTTGAAAATATTAAACTTTTGGGCGAAAAATGTAATTATCCTAAAGTTAAACTTCAGGGGTTTGTTTTGTCATACTTGAAAGCTAAAGGTTTAATGTTTTAAAAATATAATTAAAGGGTTAAATTGTAAATTAATATATACCAAGTGTATATATTGTCATTTTCGTATTCTCAAAGGTATAAAATGTAATATTTTTATATTAATTATAAAAATATATTTAAATATTATAAGACTCGATTGTATTAAAAATAAAGAAGAAAACACAGATCACCTAAGAATAATCTTGGAATTACTCAAAAAGGAGAAATTATATGCCAAGTTCTCCAAATCTG
This sequence comes from Tanacetum coccineum, assembly GCA_026074375.1. Lineage (NCBI taxonomy): Eukaryota > Viridiplantae > Streptophyta > Magnoliopsida > Asterales > Asteraceae > Tanacetum > Tanacetum coccineum. Next base: position 30,758 of record BQNB010034864.1, read on the forward strand.
ATTTCTGGATCAGTATCGTGCAATTTCTCGGGCACGTGATTGACAGTCAAGGAATTTACGTTGACCCTGTCAAGATTGAAGCAGTCAAGGATTGGACATCTCCTACCACACCCACAGAAGTACGTCAATTCTTAGGACTTGCCGGTTACTATCGAAGATTTATCGAAGGTTTTTCGAAGATTGCAAAGCCTTTGACTGAATTAACCTAGAAAAACAAGAAGTATATGTTGGGTTTAAAAGACTTCAAGATGATTCTTAGAGTTACTACTGCTCAGGTATATATTAGTGATGTCAAGCATAACTTAGTGCTGCTGATAATACTAATGAAAATTATGCTAAGTAGTTAGTACTGGTAGTATAAAAGTTACTACTGCTAGTTACTACTGTTAGTATAAATTTACTGCTGCTAGTAAAAGTTAAGACTGCTCGAAGATGAAGACTAAAAATATACTAAGTAGTTACTACTGCTAGTACAAAAATTAGTACTGCTAGTATATGTTAGTACTGCTAGAGTAAACTTCTAAGTAGTTAATGTTGTTTGTGCTCAGTTACAACTGCTGAGTGATTACAACTGCTGAAAGGAATATGCTGACAGAGATGAGATCAAAGATTGATTAGAGAACAAAAATACTTACGAAGATAAGTATTAGTTATTTGTAAAGAAGATATGAATAACTTATTTGTTTAAGAGATTACGTTTGTTTATAGAAAAGATCTTGATAAGTTAGGAAAGTATTGTAAGCCTTGTAGGACTCCTTGGTGTATAAAAGGAGTAACTAGGGCATAATGTTTGATGTACATCTTTGATACTCGTAGCTTTAAGGTTTGTAAACCTAACACATTAAAGTGTTCGTTTTAATATTGAGCTGAAAGTTTTGGTAAACTGTCTTGTTATATTGTATTTTGTTACAGTTTTAATTATCAATTTTCTTCTTAGTATCATTACTAGATTCCGCTAGTCCTTTGATATTCAATAATCAAAGTTTCTACCGAATAGTTTGTCTTGAATATATTCATATAACTAAGCTCTTACATGCTAAAGCAAGAACTAATCAAGTAGGATCAACAAGTTGAATTAAGCTTGTGCGGAAACTTGAATTAGAAGGTTCAATCTACACATATCAGAACTATTTGTTTGTGAAAACATGGAGGGCAGATCTTCAACAATGGTTACTAGCTAACTACTAGCTGCAAAACTTCCAATACTCCATCTGAGGATAAATTTGAGCATTAGAAAATGAGATAGAACAGTACTCCTAATAACAATTATCTCTTTGGGAAGTAAAATAAATGGAGACTCACCTCCACCAAAGAGAACTGTTGATGGTGTTGAGCAAACATATCCTCCTACAACTGCAGAGGAGAAGTTAGCAAGGAAGAATGAGTTAAAGGCAAGAGGTACACTATTGATGGCTCTTCCAAATGAACATCAACTAAAGTTTAATACCTACAAATGTGCCAAGACTCTGATGGAAGCCATAGAGAAAAGGGGTTTGAGGTAATAAGGAGTCAAAGAAAACTCAGAAGACACTTTTAAGAACAGTAATAAGAATCCATAGGATCAAAGCTCAGAAGGACTTGATTAAACCTATGATAGGCTTCAAAAGCTTATCAGTCAGCTAGAGATTCTGGGTGAAACTATTTCTCAAGAAGATATGAATATAAAGTTTCTAAGAAGTCTCCTATCAGAATGGAAGACTCATACCTTGATCTGGAGAAACAAACCTAATTTAGACACCTTAAGCATGGATGACCTATACAACAATCTGAAGATTTATGAAAACTAATTAAAAGGTCATCAAGCTCAAACCAAAATTCACCAAAATCATGGCTTTTGTGTATCTTCCAATAACTCCTGAGCAGTTCCAATCAAGCTTATGTTCAACTCTGCCAATATGATAGTATGAGTGATCTGTGATCTATTCTTTCTTTTGCAAACCAATCTAACAGTCTACATAAATGATGAGAGCACTTACAACAGATTGTTATGCTTATGACTATAGAAGAAATGATCTAAAGTGCAAAATGTGCTATGTTGATCATGAGAGCCAGAAGATTTCTAAATAAGACTGGAAGAAAGATTAATCCAAATGGTTTTGAGACCATAGGGTTTAACAAATCAAAGGTGGAATGTTATAACTGTCATAAAATGGGTCATTTTACAAGGGAGTATAGGGCTCCAAGGGAGAACAGGAATAGAGAACCTGTAAGGAGGAACGTGACAATAGAAACAACAAAGACAAAAGCTTTGGTCACTCAAGATGGACTTGGATATGACTGGAGTGATTAGGCTAAAGAAGGACCAACAAACTGTGCACTAATGGCATATACATCTTCATGTTCTTTAAGTTCTTCAAGCTCAGAATCTGGTGTATCTACTTGTTCTAAAGGCATGTTTTAAAATCTTATGAAACTCTCGAAAGAACCTATGAATAATCTGACAAAAAATGATTTAATAAGTCTCAAATAAATGGTAGGTGCTAATAAATGCAGTGCTAGGTAATGCGATTGTATGGAGTCAAGATTAGATGTTATAAAAAGAATAGTTGTTTTATGAAGAAGACATTTTAAAGACGGGAATATTTTTTTTTTTGGAAAACTTGATCAGTCAGGCTTTGAGAGGAGTAATGCACCAAACAGAGCTTAGAAAGAAATTTGAAAAAGCTAAAAAGGAAAGAGATGATTTAAAACTTACCCTTAGAAAAATTAGAAATTCCATCCAAAATCTAAGCAAACTGTTAGAGATTCAAGTAAGTGATAAGTTCAAGACTGGTGTAGGGTTTGATAGTCAAGTGGTTGATAGTCATGTGTTTGATGGTCAGGAAAATGAAAGGTACAAAACAAGTAAAGGGTATCATGCTGTTCCCCCTCCCTATACTGGGAACTTCATGCCCCCTAAATATGATTTGGTACTTGCTAATGAGGGAGAATATGTTTTTAGTGAGTCAGTAACTAGTATACCTAATGTTGCAACAAGAAAAGCTAAGACTAGTGTGTCAAAACCTAAGTGTGTTGGTGAACCTCTTATTGAAGACTAGATATCTAACAGTGAGGATGAGAATGAGACTGAATTTAAATCTAAACAGAGAAAACCTAGTTTTGCCAAAACAGAATTTGTTAAATCTAATGAGCATGTGAAAACACCTAAGGAGTCTGTTAAGAAGGTAGAGAACAAAAGGCAAGCTAAATACCCTAGGAAAAACAGTTAAAGCCCTAGAGGTAATCAGAGAAACTAGAATAACTTGATGACTCAGAAATTAGGAAGTAATTTTGAGTTTAAAAATAAAGCTTGTTATGAATGTGGCAGCTTAATCATTTGATCAAAGATTGTGATTTGTATGAAAAGAAAATAGTAGAGAAAACTGTATGGAACAATGCTAAAAGGGCAAATCATCAAAATTTTCAAAGAATGACTCACCCTCATCCAAAAGGAAATTTTATTCTAAAAGCAGTTTTAATGAAATCTGGCATTAAAATCACCTTAATACCAGCTGGGCAAAAAACTACTCAACAGCAGCATATCAGTTAATACTGCCAGACCAATTATTACTGGCCTTACCCTGAGACCAACATTTATTAGTGCAAGGACAGACGATCAGAATTGGTTTATGTGAAATAGAGCGCGATACACGATGGATGCGTGGGGATGACGGCCCATTTTAACGCACGTCTAGGCGCGGACAAATAAGGAACTATGTAGTTTAAAAGAAAATTAATAAATACTGTTAAGGAGATATGTTATTACTGTTGGGACCAAAAGCAGTAGGTAAAGAGTAGATATAAGGGAAATGAGGCTAATGTTTTTAAGTGCCTCAGCATGTTGGGTTGGATGACCAAAAGCAAAAGGTTTTAGACCATGTCACCAGACGACAATGTGCAATCAATGAATTTTAAAAGATTTGACCTATGTGATTGCAGACAAGGCAGATCCAGTCCTGTAATGGCTTGGGTCCCCAAGAGAGCCTGATTCTTTTATTTTGTGCAGGGCAATCCACAGCTAGAATTGTAGGAAAAAGGAGTAATTGAGAGTGGATGCTCTAGACACATGACTAGAAACATGTCCTACCTCTCAGATTATGAAGAAATTGATGGTGGATTTTGTGCATTTTGGAGGAGATCCCAAAAGAGGTAGAATCAATGGTAAAGGTAAAATCAGTACAGGTAAATTGCATTTTGAAGATGTGTACTTTGTTAAGGAGCTTAAGTTTAATCTTTTTAGTGTCTCACAAATGTGTGACAAGAAAAACAATGTTCTTTTTACAGACACTGAATGTGTTTGTTTTGGTCCTCACTGACTTAAGCTACTTGATGAAAAATAATGTCTTGCTTAAATTCCTAGAAAAATAACATGTACAAGTTTAGATTTAAAGAATATTCGTTTCCTTCATGAGGTCTAACTTGTCTCTTTGCAAAGGCCACATTAGATGAATCTAATGTGTTATATAAGTTTTTTGAACTTATATAAGTTTTTTGAACTTATTACGCATTCAAATTTTGTTCTAAATTTTTTTTAACTAGTTTTGCCATTTCAGCGATATCTCATTCGTCAGGCGTCGATATAACTCCATCCGAATTCCTACATATAACTAAGATATCTTCCCACATCCTAGTCCAATTTCCCTAGGTCTACATAGACCAAAAATATCATGAAACGTATCTATAACAACCATGACTTGAGCAGGTTAGTCAAACTGTTAGTGTTGACTTAGGTGCCTGTTGTAATGTATGGTTTATGTGATTTGATGTGTTTATGTATGTTTATATGTGTTTATGAGTTATTGGTAATCAATCTATTGAGTGTGATCATCTCAATGAGATTGAAATGGTGATGAAGTTGGTTGAGTTTCATTTTCGTTCACTTTTGAGTGACAAGGAAATGATTATTGAGATTTTGAACATTTCCGTGTTAAAATGTGTAAGTATTATTACGTATACGTATTTTTGTGTTAGTAATTTAAGATAAGTTTAGGTTTTGGGGTTAAGTTAAGAGAAATGAGTTATTTGATGGAGAAATTTCATTTTAATCACTAATAGTGATAATGGAATTGATTGGGTATTTTGAGAGAATGTTTTGGTTTAATATGTGGATGCATAGAGTGGATGAATTAAAATGAGAAGCGTGCCCATTTGTGAAAGAAAGTGAGTTTGTTAAAATGAAGAGATTTTGATGGTAAGCATCCATATATAAAAAGTGAATTTGGAAATGAAAAGTTATTTTTAGAAAGTAGTTTTCAAGCAAAATGGTTATCAAATTAGCTTTAGGTTTTATAAAACTTAATGTATTGAAGGTAATTAATTAAAAATAAATAAAAAAAATATTTTTTCTAGGCATGAATAATTAAATAGCGAAAATTAAACGGAAAATAGTAAAAGAAAAAAAAGAAAAGAAACTAGTTGATTCCAATCTAATACCTAGTTATAGTTAATCTAAAACACTTCTAGGTAGCCTATAAATACAAAACAAAAACCTCTAACCCCCCCCCCCCCCCAATATGTGAAATCAGCAAAACCAAAGGAGAAAAAGAAGAAGAAAATTTTTATGGTTGTTCTTAAGGAATTTCTAATCTTTGTGTAGATTCTAGTAATTAATTTTCAATTATTGAAATCTAAGTAATAGATTAGGGTTTAATAATAGGGTTTTAATTTCGGGAAGTTATAGTTTAATTATTATGGTAGATCATAAGTATTAAATAGGCTAACGTGTTTTGATCAATGCGTAGGGTTTAGATCCGTCCGAATTAGAAAGTGATAATTCACTGCAAAAAGTTAGGCAGTTTTGTAACGAGCATAACTCAATCATAAATTATCAAATAAATAATTTACAATATACTGGAGATAACCTCAGAGAGTCTACTTTCTAGAAAAGTTGTCCTTGTAAGTTTTTATGGTCGGGAAGTGGGCCAAAAGGGCGTTACAAAATTAGTGTGTAAAACAGTGACGAATTTCAGTTTTGGTTTTTATTTTTGTAAAAATACTTAGACATCTAATTAGAAACTAAAACTCGCGTGGAAGTTAGTTTATATATTTTTTGTGATCCCTGAATTTTTTCTAAGCATGAAAGGAGGTCTAAAGTGGTCAGCTAGTGCCATACTTTTAGAAGGTAAGATTTTGGATGAATTTTGGACACTTTGGATTAATGAATTTCTAAGGGGTCTTTTGTAAAAGGGTAATGTCATTGGAAGCTATGAAAGGTTCATAGGACATATATGTAGCATGATAAATTTTGGTTAGAATTATGGGAGTGTTTAAGTGGTGCGTTTAGGATGTGTAAGTGAGTATAAAATTCTGCTCAAAACCAGAAAATATAACGTGTAGCATTAAAGCGTAAATAGCATATGTATGGGGGGGGGAGGGGGGGGATGGGGGGGGGGGGTGGGGGTGGGGTGTGGGGGGGGAGTATTGAAAAGGTTTTTAAATCAAGTATAAGAGCTAACGGTAGATAGCTTAGATATCCATCATAGTTGAGGTTACATCATATTGGTTTTGAATGCCTAATTGATGGTAGCTTATTGTGTGCTTATTGTTTAGATGTCCGTGAAAGTGTTTGTTTGAAGATTTGTTTGGAAGACTTTTGGGAAGTCTAGCATCAGTGAGTTCATAGCCTCCTTTTCCTTATGTTTTCTTGGTGTGAATAAGATGCCAAATAGGTTTTGAAATGTTATAGTTAGCTGTGAGTAATGTGGTGTTAAAAACGTATGCATGGGCTATACGTGACTATTGTATGTTATGTGCTACTTGCTTTTATGGTTTAGATTGTTGTGCTTTGAGCCTTGACCCTTTTCAAGGCATTTATGGATTTGTTTGGTATTAAGCATGATCCAACTTATTACTGTGAGTTGTTGATAGTGAGCGTGATCGTCTCATTATTGTGAATGGATTTTTGTGCTTGAGCGTGATCGTCTCAATGCGTTGATGGATTGTTATGGATCGGGGAACACGTTCCTTTCTAATGTTTGTGATGATTGAGCGTGATCGTCTCAATGTGGATTGATGTGATTGCATGTTAGCTTGTATGATAGTACGTTGTATGTCCTGCTATGTTATGTTTTATTTATCACGGTAATTGGATTTAAAAGATTGATTTGTGTGTCTTAAACCTATGACTCTCACCAACCATTGTGTTGACGTTTTAAGCATCATTTCAGTGTGAAGTCATGGGGATTCTTAAGATAGTGAGAAGTGGCTCTAAAAGAGACCTTAAATGATCTTGAATCTTATATTGTATGTTAGTCATTGTATGGATAATTTTGCATTTATCTTAACAGTAGACTGAAAACTTCCCTTTCTCAATAAAGACGCCTTTATGTTTTTGCATATTTATGGGTATTGTTATGACACTTTGTGTCTATACTTACCTTAATTGTAAATGTCATTTTAGTATTCTCTATATAGACGCCATTGTGTTGTGATGATATCCATTCTCGTTATGCCTCGTGTTTCCGCCTTGGCGGGGTGTGACAAATTTTGGTATCAGAGCCTTGTAGTTAAAGAAACTTATGGTGGTTGAGACCCGCTAGACTATAGTTAAGGGTCCCTGCATATAGTTGCAATTTTAGGGCAAAGTTGTTTTGTGTACGTATATATCGTAAGTTCCCTCTACCTAAAAGCTTTGAAATCTTTTCTATTTTGAATTACTATATATAATATGGAAATATATTCTTTTTTTTATTAAGGGGATCTAATAGTATATACACCTGTTGTTATTGTTTTAGTCATGTCTTCCCCCTTCAAAAAAAACAATCCCCTAGGAGATATTCGTTGTGAGAATTTGTTTACCCTCACAGGACCCGCCGAAGTTAGGGGACTTTTGAGAGAGAAAAGTCAAACCCAAGCGAGGCCCAACATAAGTTTATTTTCATTTTCTACAAACGAAGCGTATTGCTATAATCGAGGATTGATTTTATATTTTGGTTCACGATGTGACTTCTGTTTCATTTGGTCGATTGGGATTTTATGTTTTGTTAGGTGGATTATCATGTTTGAGTTATATTTGGATTATTATTAAGTGTTATGTGGTAGATGTGTGTTATCATTGAGAGGTGTGGTCTTGGAAGTAAGTACGCGTGTGCAAAAGGTGCAATTATAATATGGTCCGCACATAATTATAAATGATGTCACACACGTGACTGTGACTTTGATTGCATTGATCATTGATGCTTGTATTTATTATGAAAGGATGGTAAGGTCTGGATAGTTTAAGATGTAGTGTAGATGTGATGTGAGATCCTGTTAAGGATGGTTGTATGGTTAGAGAATTCTTCTCTTAACCGTTGAGCGATTATATAGGATCGAGTTGAGTAGATGGTAAGGTTTCCTTTCATCTATCGTTTGCAGATACATCGGATACCTGTTGGTGTTGTCGTCGCGCTTCTTAATTGGTTCAGTTTTGCTACGTTGTTCTATGAGAATCCAACGCTCGTGTTGGTATTTTTAGTTGCCATCAATAGAACTAGTGTTCTATTTCACCATTTGGCGTTTTGAATGGTCCCTCCTGTCTAATTAGGGCTGATACTCTTTGGTTTCGGTTCTAAGACCGATGGTATGGAGAGTTCTTATGGTTTGTTTGGGATTGCAAGAATTACCGTCGTGGTCGTTTTCCAAGTAAATTAAACATTATGTATTGAAATCCTTAATGTAATTTGGGAGTCTAGTTTGCTATCATGATGTCTCTTTGTTGCGAGTCATAATTCGTTTCCAAATGTAATTCTGTTATAGTCGATATCATAATCGTTTTATGTGTTAGAACACTTCTATTCGAAAATAAATTAAATAAATAAAATTGCAAAACATTTGTTATAAGCCACATTGTGATTTCACTTTTATAAGATCATAATTAAAGAAAATTTTTATGAAAATTTTATTTATATTTATTTTAACCACTTAAAACTATTGGCATTATTACCTAAGGTGATCTATTTGTTTTAAAATGATTGGTATAAGTTTTATGATCGAAAGTAATCCTTAGGTAAAAAAGTCGATTTTGGAACAAAGGTTCATATCAATAATTAATGGGTCGTGGTACGTGGTAATATTCATTTGGTGTTTCTAGCGTCGTTAATGCGTTTATTGGGTCTGAGGTTCGTTCGTTATGTCAATGTTTATATTCGATTATTTTTTCTTTTGGGATTGTGTGATTTTTGGGTCCATACCAATTGGTGCATGTGAAGTTTGGTATTTTTTCCTGGCATGGTTCTAGAGTTGATGGTAGGTCATATCTTCTGAATGGTTCGATTGATGATAGCAAAGCAAATAGAATTATTTGCGATTCCAAGTCAGAATTTAAGAATTCTCGTTTTACTTAGTACCTCTTAGTTATGGGAGCGTTGATGTAGCCATATGAGAGAATTGGTTGTTGAGGCATAAGGCTGGGATGGCATGCCACAAGAAGGTAGTTAAAATACCTTAGTGAGCTAAAAAGTGTTTAAGGTTCGTGAGGAAACGAACTAAAGAGGATGTGAGGTCTCGTAGGAGTACCAAAGCATATGAGTCAAAATTTAGTGATACTTTAGTAGTATGTGAGCTTCTCGAAGTGTTTCTCAGGATTTAGTGGGTTTTACCCCTCGTCGTAGAATAGGATTTCGTATGGAATTAGTACAAGGAGCGATACCGATTTACGAAGGCTCGTGTCATTTAATGTTTTTTTAAAGCCAAGAGGTGTGAAACGATTGCAGGAGTTGCAAGGTGAGGGCTGGTTCGAATGGTAACTTGTTGTGGGAAGCGTCTGTATTGCTTGGTAGGAAGTAAGGTGGGTAGTATTCGATATGTGCAAGATTTCTTGAGAAGAGTGAGATAGAAAAATTCATATGTGAAGTCACCATGAGGGTGCACGAGGAGAACGTAGCTTAAAGTACTGTTTTTAGATGCGTACTAGACCACGTTGTAAAGTTACGACGGCTATGCCTTTTGGTTAACCAATGCAACCAGCGGTTTACATAGAGATAATGGGCCGGGTGAGCATGGCCTTATATAACAAGCCATTTTAACGAAAATAAACACATGATATTTTAAACCAGATTCGAAGTCCTAAGGAGGAGTACTAGTCGCACGTACAGATGCTCGTGAACACTGAAGGAAGAGAAGATGTATGAGAAGTTTGTCCAAACAACGACGAGCGACAAAGAAGGAAGCTATCTAGTACGTGGAAGGAATCAATTGGGTAATGAGCCGATCTTGGCATTACTGGAAGGAGCAAACGATTTCGTAGTATATTATGACGCGCGAAGTAAGGATTTGGAAGCATGCTTGGAAAAAGGGAGAAGGTGATTACTTGTACGTCCCGCGACAATTTGAAAGTTTCTATGATGGAATGGTAATAATAACGAGGTAGGTTTTTCCAAATAATCTTTGAGAAAAGTAATGACGAGACAAGCAGAGTAATCATACGATCATGAATGTCTCCAACGACACTTTAAAATCGGAAGGATTGAACATTAGGCAAGATGATGGATGATTGTTATTTTTGAGTTTGATTTCGATGCCCAAGAACCATCTGGGAAGGAATATGTAGATGTTGTACATGGATAGGAAAAGGAGTGAAGCCAAGAATGAGTTCGAGTTAATTTCGACATTCTGATCTAGGTTTGAGAAAAGTGTTGGTGGTATAAGATTAGATGTCCAAAGCAAATAACGCGTACAACATAAAAAGATGTTACGAGGCCTGGACCAACGAGTGTGAAAAGATGGAGAGTGATTCATATTGGATAGAACAAGGTTGGACCTCCATTTGAGAGATGTTAAGTACCTTGCTATTGAAGAGCGTATTGACAAAGTATTACAACCATCCTGTAGCGGATACGGTGTTGTGTGGTTTAGGTAACTAATCGATGGTGTAGTTATCAAGGTCTTCAGGAATTGTTGCTACAACCTGGAGTTACTCGAGTAGAAGTGGGAAAAAATAACTAAGGATGTTATTGCTAAGTTACGAAGTTTGAGTAGTGGATACGATGCGATTGGGTGTAGTCAATGGACTGACTAAGTCACCCCATTTCTAGCAATGCTTAAGACAAGTATGGTAGATTTTAGAGGTAATTGGAATACTTATTTTCGTAAGATGAGTTTTTCCTAAGGTGGGGATTATCATTCGAGTATGGATGTGCTTCATTTGAAACATAGTATGGAAAGGAATGTAGGTTACCGTTTTATGGGCCGTAACTAGAGAGAGTAAGTTGAATGGATCGAATTTGGTGCATGAAACAACCAACAAGATAGCGGTAATACAGGAAAGGCTTGAGGCAGCCAAATTGTCGAAAGAGTTACCTTGGTAGTAGTGAGAAACTTTTGAATTAATGCTGGTAGGTTATGGGTGTTTTGAAAGTCTCACCTTGAGAGGAGTATGTACGTTTGGAAAGAAAGACAATTTATAACCGAGTATTATGTAGAGCCATTTGAGATCCATTGATGGAAAGCCTATAGTTCGTTGAGAACTTATTCTTGTGACCGAGTACAGAAATGGATGGAGCTATCTGAAAGTTTTGAGTAAAACCTGAAATTGCGTGGATTCTTTAGATATGTTGAGCTTTGTAACATCTTATATCTTAATTTCAAGACAGTTCTTGTTTGATGAGTTGTGAGGTTAAGATATAAAACATGTTGTTACACAACTTAAGGTTTCTAAGTAATTTCCTCGAGGACGGGCGAGGCTCATGTGGATTGGTGTTTTCTTTTCGTTTGGGGTTGTTGTGTTGCTAATTGCACCCTTGTGAGGGTAAGCAAAGTCACTAGCAGTTGGATTCGGATTGTAGAAGTTGGATAAGATTAAGGTTGACAAGACTCTTTGTTTTGTCAAGGAACCGTTGATGTTGTGGACCGAGAGGTCATGAGTAAAAGTATAGTATGATAGCATTAGTGAAAGTTCGTTGGGTTCGAAGCGTGGTCCTGAGCTTACTTAGGAACACAAGGATCAAATGAGGTCAAGGGAGTTTAAAGCGTAATGGGAATGTTTTATGTTGTAAATGTTGGAATTCAAAGTGTAACTATGAGTTTAACAACATGGGGTATAGGAGGACTACTTGAAAGTAAAAGTATCCTCAATTAAATTGTTTGGCAATGATAGAAGTTGAACCTCTAGTTAAATCTCAAGACGATGATTTTCCAAAGGAGGGATACTGTACAACCATGAACTTGACCAGGTTACCAAACCGTTAGTGTTGACTTAGGTTCTGTTGTAAGGTAATGGTTTATGTGATTTGATGTGTTTTATTGTGTCTTTAAATGTGATTTTATGAGGTATTAGTAATCAATCTATGAGTGTGATCAACACAATGAGATTGGAATGTGAAGAGTATGGATGAGTTACCTTCCGTTTCACTTTTGAGTGACTCGGAAATGATTATTGAGATTTGAGCATTTTCCGTGTTAAATGTTAAGTATTATTACTTATATATAATTTTCGTGTTATAATTTAAGATAAGTTTAGGTTTGGGGTTAAGTTAAAAAATGATTAATTGATTGGAGAAATTTCATTTTAATCACTTATAGTGAAGGTGGGAAATGATTGGTTATTTTGAGGAGAATTTTGATATTTGGTTAATATTGAAGTCTAATGTGGATGATTAAAAATGAGATGCGAGTCATTTGTGAAGAAATGATTTATAAAAATAAGAGAGTTTTTTGGTAAACTTTCCGATAACCCGATAGAAAGTGAATTTGGAAATGAAAAGTTATATTTTAAAAGTATTTCAGAAGCAAAATGGTTTACCAAATTAGCTTAGGTTTTTATAAAGCTTAAGGTATTGAAGGTAATTAATTAAAAAGCATTAATTTTTTTTAGGCATGAATAGTAAATACAAAAATTAAAGGGAAAATTAGAAAAGAAAAAAAAAGGAAAGAAACTAGTTTGAGTCCTAATCTAATACCTAGTTATGAGTAATCTAAAACACTTCTAGCTAGCCTATAAATACAAAACAAAAATCCCTAACACCCCCCCCCTCCCCATATGTGAAATCGGCAAAACCAAAGGAGAAAAAGAAGAAGAAAAATTATTTTAGGGTTTTCTTTTAAGGTAATTTCTAATCTTTGTGTAATACCTAGAATTTAAGTTTTCATTATTGTAATCTAAGTAATGATGGATTAGGGTTTATAAATTAGGGTTTTTAATTTTTCTTGAAGTTATAGTTAATGAATGATGATCATTGTAAATGGGTTACGTGTTTTGATCATGCGTTAGGGTTTAGATCGCCCGAATTAATTGTTTAATTCACTGCAGAAAGTTAGGCAGTTTTGTAACGAGCATAACTCAATCATAAATTATCAAATAAATAATTTTAACTACAAACAGGAGAAAACCTCAAAAGAGTCTACTTTCGAAAAAGTTGGCCTTTGTAAGTTTTTTATGGTCATGAATGGGCCAAAAGAGCGATACAAAATCAGTGTGTAGTAAAATGTAAGAATTTCAGTTTTGGTTTTAATTTTTCTAAAAATACTTAGACATCTAGTAGGTATTATGTGTCTATTAAAGATCCACCAAAGGAATTTAATCAATTCGAAGTCTAAGTATGATTTTTAAGCCTAAACTTTTTAGTGCGCAATCAGACCCGAATTGGGACTGTTTTGGAGTTTGATTTTCTTAGGAGTACTTGTGTATGTAATTGACACTTGGGAGTCTCAAGGTAGTTAATATACTCATTAATGAACATAGGTAATTTTTGGTTTGAATTATGAAGGTCATTTAGTTAAGGTTTTGAGTGCGATAAGTCACGTTAAAATTCTGCAGTTTGGCACGAATTGTGACTAGCTAGTGAAACTTGATAAGTAAAGTGGTTTAAGTTGGGAATGGAGTCAAGGTGGCCCATGGGGTTAATAAAACATCTTAGACATCCATCATATGAATGTTACATGTATATTAAGCTTTCGGCTTAATAGCGTGTAACACGAATTATTCTTGTTGCGTAGATTTGTGATTGTCATTTGTGAAGCCTTGTTGGAAGCTTTTGAGTGCTAGGCAAAGGTGAGTTTCATAGCCCCTTTTTCTTATGTTTTATTGGGGTGAAAATGATGCTATGTGTTAAACTGTTTTAGTTGCTGTGATTATTTGCTACGTGTTATTGTTTCGTGATTTGTTCGGTTGGGAGTGGTCTTTACTACTCAACTCAAACCAACTGAAGGGTTGAAATAATACCTACTGAATTGTGTGGAAAGGCTCCATGGCTTAGTGATCAATTGGAGTAGTTTGTGATGTGATTAGTTCGGTTGGGAGTGGTCTTTACTACTCAATCAAATCCAACTGAAGGGTTGAAATAATACTCAATGATGTGTTGGTCCAGGCCTAAGTATAAGTTCCAGCTGGTAGACTTTTAGGTGCGTAAGTGACATATGGATCGGGGGTAACGTTCCTACCCAGTTGTTGTAATGGATCGGGGGTAACGTTCCTACCTAGTATGTGGATTGCATGTTAGCATAAGTTCATATGTTGCATAATTGTCCTATATTGTTTTGATAATCGCAGTAATTGGTTTTGAAAAGTTTATAATGTGAGTCTTAAACCTATGACTCTCACCAACCGTTGTGTTGACGTTTTTAAGCATCATTTTCAGGTGTGAAGTTATGAGGATTCTTAAGATAGTGAGAAGTGGCTAGAAAGAGACCTTAAGATGATCTTGAAGTTTATATGTGGATGTGTAGCATTGTATGAATATATGTTGCATGTCTCTTATTGGCGAGAACTTCCTTTTCATCAATAAAGACGCCTTTTATGTTTTGGTTAGTTATGGGTATTGTTATGACACATTGTGTCTATACTTTACTTTATTGTATGCATTTTAGTATTCTCTATATAGACACCATTGTGTTGTGATGATATCCATTCTTGTTACGCCTCGCGTTTCCGCCTTGGCGGGGTGTGACATTTTTTCTCTTCTAAATCGAACCAAAAATACCACTTCGAGAAGAAAAAGAAGAAAATAAGTCAAATGTAATAAGCTAAAAAAAATGATCTTTGGGCTTATTAAACAAGAAAATACGCCGAGACTTAGGAGCTTTATCAAGGAAAGAGTAAGATTGATCAAACCAAAAGCCAAAAACCCTTTTTGCCATGGGTTTTTGAAACAAAATAAGCCACGAATTTAGCTTATTGAACCACGAATTGAACACTAAACACCCCTTGGCGAGTGATACCACATGTTATACCTATAATAATCCTTTCACAACAATAAGCAAACCCAAATAAGCCCTCTTGATGAGCCGGAAATGAAAGAAAAGAAAGGAAGAAAAGGAAACTTGGAATGTTAGATTAAGAGAGAGAATTGGTGAGTTACAAGTGAGAAATGTGCAACCAACACCCTCTCCATGTGTGGAGAGGGTTTCTTTTATACCCTTGAGCCATAAGTGGCATGTGGGCTTTTCTACTTGGGCCGGGCTTGGCTAAACTTGGGCTTTGAGCCCGAAACACGAACAATATTAGATTACAATCCAAGCCCGTGGAACCCGACTAGCCTATTACAATACAAGACCTAGTTTGACTTTATAAGATCGATAACATTCTTGTTTGACTTAATATAATTAAGACTAACATTTACTTTAATCGTTCATATATCAAAGCGTGTGTATTTTAACAATAACTATCGGCTGATACCTTTAGGTATCAGCCATGTTTATGAAGATCTAATGTTTGGTTTGTTTATCTCGATTGCTTAATTTATCGTTGATTGTTGTTTATGTCTATCAATTTATATTCGTTTACGTGCTTAAGTATGCGACCTATCATTCAACTAGGTCTAGTCCTACATATTTAATGCGTTGCAACTTCGGTGTTGTTTGGGCGTCGGCTAAGAGTCTAGGATAGCTCTCCATATTGCAATTTATATATTTAGAGTCATAGGATCAAAAATATTGACCTATCTTTGCCTTTAGAATAGTGAGCTTAGTTGGACTAGCAGGTGACCCTAGGATCAACAAGTACGTTCTTATTCCATAGGTAAAGACTCGGACAGTGGACTACTAGTATATAGATCACCGTTAAGCACTAAGTGGGTAAAGTCTCCATGAGCTAGGGTTTAGTAAGAGCACCATTACTCAGATCCTAAGATAGATTATAATCAACATAAGGATGCTTTATGCGGATGCGCCTAATTGTGACAGAATTA